>SJYC01010234.1:0-41174 GCA_006408675.1 Madoqua kirkii | reverse complement strand
TGAAGGAGATCAGCCCTGGGATTTCTTTGAAAGGAATGATGTTAAAGCTGCAACTCCAGTACTTTGGCCCCCTCATGTGAAGAGTTGACTCACTGGAAAAGACTCTGATGCTGGGAGGGATTAGGGGCAGGAGGAGAAGGGGACGACAGAGAATGAGATAGCTGGATGGCATCATGGACTCAATGCACATGAGTCTGAGTAAACTCCAGGAGATGGTGATGGACAGTGAGGCCTGGCGTGCTTCGATTCATGCGGTCGCAAAGAGTCGGACATGACTGAGTGACTGAACTGAACTGATCCACTCACATTGTTTACTTTTCTTCTACAAGAAAACACACAAAAACTGGATACTCTTTAGTTCATTAAAATAAGAAAGCATAAGGCATAAGAGTAAATTCACTATATTATTTGGAAATTACAAAAATGAAGAAAATAAGATGTCAGTATATTCTAGTATATCAACATAAAAAACAATGTGCTGATACATACATATATGTATATATATTTAAGTCACTGTAAAAGATCAACTAGTGAAGAAGTACTCAAATTATTTTGACTAGCAAAAAAACTGGCTACACAAGATATATGGTATGATCATACAAAAATTAAAAAAATAGCTCTTACGTACAGAGAAAAAAATAGTTTCTCTGAGTGGTGGGATTATAGATACATTCTGGTTTTTCTATTCAGTTTTGAGGTGTTCTCCAATAGTTAGATGTAACTTTTCTAATTTAAAAATTGAATGGATGCTATTTTAAAAATTGACAGAGTTAGAATTTTGGTGGATATGCCTCACTTGCAAATTTTACTTTTTCTGTCTGAGGGTGTTCCTTAAAGAAGTCCAGACTAAGCAGACATCATCCCTGCTTACTTTTTGAGTAGAAGTCTGAATAAACTGCAAGGCTTAGTAATGTATTTTTTTTTTCAAAGCCAGAGAGCCTAGTAAGAAATGATATGTTAAACCATGTGAACTTCGTTCATGAGGTTAAAAGGGCTCTAAGCTAGGTTCATCAATTTCTGTTAACCGCCCTCATCTCCCTCTCCCCCAAGATCCCAGGAGACAGTAGAGGCAACAGCATCATCTTCAAAGAGACCCCTAAAGCCTAACGTCTTCACTTAAGGTGTAAGGACAAATAAAATAAAAAAGGCATTGCTAATGTCAGGCAGGTTGAGAAGTCCCCACTAGGAAGATCTCATTAGCTATCTTTTTTTTTTTTTTCCCCACCTGTGACAGACATTGAGAAATACAGAAACACTTTCTCTTCTCCTGAATGTGAGCTTTCGTGATGCTGGTTTCCAGCTCTCTAAGGTGCCCGCTATATTATCTTCAGGTCGAAAATGAGCTTCAGTCAATCTCCAGGTTTTCCACAGTCAAGACAGGTTACAGCCTCTCTACCCTTGTGCTTCTCACATCGTTTAAGGGAGAGGGGATGAAACGCACCTTCCTGTGATGTTTCTTACTAGCAAAACCATTTTAGTGCTTGATATCCTGGCCACACCTTATGTTGAACGCCCAGATGGCCAACACACACACACGCACACACACACACACACACACACACACACACCCTGTAAGCACACACACACAGAGACGCTGTAAGCACACACACACAGAGACACCCTGTAAGCATCCTTCCATTCTTCTCCCTGGATTCTGCTCCTGGGCTTGGGAGGCCATCTGGCCGTGGATTGGGCCTCTTGCCTGTTCTCGTGGCTCTATTTTCTCGGGGCTCACCTTGATGGTTTTCACAATCGCGTCTGGTTCATGTGTTTGCGGAAACACTTGGGAGGCACATTCTCCTATGAGGGTATTAGGCACAATGGCCCGGTACCCACCGCCCTCCGGGAGGTCCCCTGGCTGCCGCTGCTTCCCCCTGCCCATCGAGGAGCAGAGGGGCCTTACCCTGCCTGCCACCGGGAAGATAATTAAGTGAAGCCGGACCGCCCTCCTCCCGAAGTAACTGAACGCTGAAGCGGCAGCCGGGTACCAATTAGAGGCGGCGAGCGCGGGGCCGCGGTTACATAAGTGCAGGGGGCGCCCGCCTCCGCCCGCTGTCCTGCGCCGGCCACCGGCGTGTCACCCGCAAGACAGATGAGGCCGGAGCCGCGCTGCTAGCAGGATATATTCGCTGGCATTCCCAAGGTCATCGTAAACACTTTCATTGATAGTTTATTTGTGCCTTGTAGGTAAAACCAGCCACTTGATTTTAAATTACAGATTCTGACCCAGAAGCTTGTTGCTGTCGGCTGAGTTGAAAGCCGCGAAGGAAAAATGCTATAGCGCTGCACAAGTGGCCCTTAGGCTTTGGCCGATCAAGTCTATATTTATGTCTTGAAATGGAGAAGAAACTTGATCCTGCGGCTCACTCTTGTTTCCTTGGCCGGATGCTTTTCTGCAGTGGGAGAAGCAGAATCACTGTGTGTGAGCTAGTGCACCAATGAAAATGTGTTCGTGTTTAAAGGAGCGGAGGGGCACGGCTTTCATTGGTGCCCTTGAGGCTTTTAGCATATTTAAGATACTCGGTTAAAACTGAGTCATCTCTCCGTATTTGTGTAAATATTTACATCTTTTATGCAAGCCAAGTATGTGTTGTTACTCTCACATGACAAAGAAGACAATCAGTAGGATTGATATCTTAAAAGTCCCGAGAACAGGCAGCTCTTTCCACGTCTACTAATGTGTTTATTTCACACATACTTAAATAGTGCTACTGCGTACCAGCCACTGTTCTAAGCCCTGTACATATATCAGCTCTGGATCCTGAGAGTAATGCTGTGAAGCCAATGTTAGATGAAGAAACAGAGGGACACATGGATTGATTAATTTCCCAAGGTTCATAGTTAAGGGGGGAGAACCAGGATTCTAACCCAGGCTGTCTGGCTCCCCAGCACATGCCTGTAATCCTCATCCAGCCCTGCTGGGCACTTGGTAAATGTCTTGGCAAATCTTTTGATCTTTAGGCCAAAAAGTTCTCTTTTAAAAAGAGACAAAGCTCTCATTTCAGCAAATGGATTTTCATAATGGTTATGAGAAAAAAATTTTTTTGCAACAATTTGACTAATTTACAGATCGAGAATAAGGGATTATTGTCATTGTTTCAAGACAACGCATCAGTAGCTGCTCTAGAAATTCTCTAAGGATATATATGTGAGTGTGTGTGCAGGTGTGTTATGACAAAACTTCCTTAGTACCATCCATTGATGACAATAAAATGTGTAAAGAATACTCTAGTTGGGGCCTTTCTAAAGAAGCGGATGACTCTCGGGTGGGAAATTATCCCTTTAATTTAAGCCTTCTCTGCTGGTAGAGTCTCTGCTGTATCCATGTTCCCAGAGCAATTTGTTCCCAGTCCCCTGTGTCTGCGCTGGAGACGCAGCTTCCAGCGGCAGGCACGGACCACGTGGCCAGCACAGTTTAGTCTGGTCATCAAGGGTTTGAAAGCAGTTGTCAAGCCTGAATATTTCAAAACAACCCAAAATGTTTCGCATATTCTGCCTCAATGACCCCACAAAATAAATCCTACATTTTAGCCTATTTTTGTAGAAAATATGCCCAGTGAAAATTTGGGGGACAGGCAGAACCAAGGGCATCCATTCAATATTACAAATCAAATAATTCCTCTTAATTTTTATTAAAATAGTGCCAACTGTGTGTGTTTGTGGTTCCCTTCCTCCAAGAGAGAATAAACATGTTGTGCATAGATTATCCTTGTTAGGTCCCTGAGGTTTCCATAAACTGTGTCACATGTGAAGAAACGTGGGTTATATGTGACAATCCTTCTCATATGATTTGAAAATGAAAAAGGGAATGTGTGTTTAAGATGATTTTGTTGAGAAGATCCAAAGAACCCCTGCATTCTTTGCTCCTGCAGCCACGTGAAGTCCAAGTGGCTTTAACCAGGGTCTGTTCTCTTCTTGTGTCTGCAGTGAAGCTTCCAAGTGAACCAGATCCACGCACAGAGCCCCAACACACCCACACACACACCCACACACACACGCCATACCACATACCCCATTCAAGCAGGAAAAAATAAATTTTGAAGTATTCTATATTTAAGACTTGAAATTGTCCCTGTGAGGAAAATCACTTATCTGTGGGACTTATATGCATGTATTTTATAATCTTACATGTATGTTTTTATTTTGAGTTGCAGTTACTTGCAGGTGGGGGGAGGGCATAATCTTTTCAGAGCAATTTTTTAATTGGAGGATAATTGCTTTACAATGTTGTGTTGGTTTCTGCCATGCAATGAAATTAGTCATAATATATATAATATATACTATATTATATATAGTATATATTATACTATATATAATACTATATACTATATATATATAATATATATATACTCCAGGCAAGAGTACTCTTGCCTGGAGAATTCCATGGACAGAGGAACCTGGAGGGCTACAAAGAGTCCAAAGAGTTGGACACGACTGAGCCACCAACACTTTTGAAGATATATATATATATATACATATATATATATATATGTATAAATCCCCCTCCCTCATGAGATTTCCTCTTCCTCCCTCAGATCAGCTTTAATCTGAACCTGGATGTACCTGATCTTCCTTTGAGGAGTTCACATTCACCAGAACTGCTCTATGAGCACCTTTTGACTATAGGTGTGCAACTCTTACACTAAGAACTTAGTTCAGTACACCAGTGCCAACAGCTGGGGACTCTGTTCCTTATCTAGATCCTCAGTAGGCTGGACCAAGATGTGTATAAGAGACAGCACACGCACACACACACACACACACACACACACACCCTGTAAGCACACACACACAGACACGCTGTAAGCACACACACACAGAGACACCCTGTAAGCATCCTTCCATTCTTCTCCCTGGATTCTGCTCCTGGGCTTGGGAGGCCATCTGGCCGTGGATTGGGCCTCTTGCCTGTTCTCGTGGCTCTATTTTCTCGGGGCTCACCTTGATGGTTTTCACAATCGCGTCTGGTTCATGTGTTTGCGGAAACACTTGGGAGGCACATTCTCCTATGAGGGTATTAGGCACAATGGCCCGGTACCCACCGCCCTCCGGGAGGTCCCCTGGCTGCCGCTGCTTCCCCCTGCCCATCGAGGAGCAGAGGGGCCTTACCCTGCCTGCCACCGGGAAGATAATTAAGTGAAGCCGGACCGCCCTCCTCCCGAAGTAACTGAACGCTGAAGCGGCAGCCGGGTACCAATTAGAGGCGGCGAGCGCGGGGCCGCGGTTACATAAGTGCAGGGGGCGCCCGCCTCCGCCCGCTGTCCTGCGCCGGCCACCGGCGTGTCACCCGCAAGACAGATGAGGCCGGAGCCGCGCTGCTAGCAGGATATATTCGCTGGCATTCCCAAGGTCATCGTAAACACTTTCATTGATAGTTTATTTGTGCCTTGTAGGTAAAACCAGCCACTTGATTTTAAATTACAGATTCTGACCCAGAAGCTTGTTGCTGTCGGCTGAGTTGAAAGCCGCGAAGGAAAAATGCTATAGCGCTGCACAAGTGGCCCTTAGGCTTTGGCCGATCAAGTCTATATTTATGTCTTGAAATGGAGAAGAAACTTGATCCTGCGGCTCACTCTTGTTTCCTTGGCCGGATGCTTTTCTGCAGTGGGAGAAGCAGAATCACTGTGTGTGAGCTAGTGCACCAATGAAAATGTGTTCGTGTTTAAAGGAGCGGAGGGGCACGGCTTTCATTGGTGCCCTTGAGGCTTTTAGCATATTTAAGATACTCGGTTAAAACTGAGTCATCTCTCCGTATTTGTGTAAATATTTACATCTTTTATGCAAGCCAAGTATGTGTTGTTACTCTCACATGACAAAGAAGACAATCAGTAGGATTGATATCTTAAAAGTCCCGAGAACAGGCAGCTCTTTCCACGTCTACTAATGTGTTTATTTCACACATACTTAAATAGTGCTACTGCGTACCAGCCACTGTTCTAAGCCCTGTACATATATCAGCTCTGGATCCTGAGAGTAATGCTGTGAAGCCAATGTTAGATGAAGAAACAGAGGGACACATGGATTGATTAATTTCCCAAGGTTCATAGTTAAGGGGGGAGAACCAGGATTCTAACCCAGGCTGTCTGGCTCCCCAGCACATGCCTGTAATCCTCATCCAGCCCTGCTGGGCACTTGGTAAATGTCTTGGCAAATCTTTTGATCTTTAGGCCCAAAAGTTCTCTTTTAAAAAGAGACAAAGCTCTCATTTCAGCAAATGGATTTTCATAATGGTTATGAGAAAAAAATTTTTTTATCTTGGGCACCACGTTTCTGAGGATAGAGGGGGAGCTTCCTAGGAGAGAAGAAGTCTTCTGTATTAGCTTTGGCGGTAGTCATCCAGCATTCTCTGTAACTGGAAAGCCTTTCTTCTGCTTTCTTGCAGCTCTTGTACTTCGTGCTGAGTGCCCTTGGCCTGACGGTCTGTGTGTTGGCTGTGGCGTTCGCTGCTCACCACTATGCCCAGCTCGCACAGTTTACCTGCGGAACCGCGTTCGACTCCTGCCAGTGCAAACTGCCCTCCTCCGAGCCCCTCAGCAGGACCTTTGTGTACCGGGATGTGACTGACTGTACCAGCGTCACTGGCACTTTCAAACTGTTCCTACTCATCCAGATGATTCTGAACTTGGTCTGTGGCTTGGTGTGCTTGTTGGCCTGCTTTGTGATGTGGAAACACAGGTACCAGGTCTTTTATGTGGGTGTCAGGATGTGCTCTGGGACAGCTTCCGAAGGTCAGCAGCAAAAGGTCTAACATTCTTGCTCAAAGGTGGAAGAGCAAACAGCAGCCTGACTAACAGATTTTTTTTTTAAAGAAGAGAAAGAGAAGGAAGGAAGAAAAACTTTTGAAAATAATCAGTATTCACCATTCTAAATGAATATTTTTCTATTTTTCAGGAAATGAAAGAGCATTTTTTCAGATTTCCATAGTATTTTTTAAAATAAATTCTTAAGATCTAAATTGACTTTGAGATGTTAAAAAAGAAAAAAAACAACAACACAGAACAGACAGAGAAAGGTATAGATCTACCTTCAGAGTCTGGAGTCTGTTCTTAATACTCCTGTATCTATTGCTCATATAATCTTCTTTCCTGTTAGTCCAGCTTATTAGGGCAGTTTCAGGCCCACTTGCTAAATTTTCTAGAATCTTCCTCCAGCCCCTCACCCTTCCTGCCACGATTGTCACTGCACTTCAGAGGAAGGCAGGAGGCAGAACTGAACAGCCGGGGTGACTCTCTCTGTTCTCTTTTCCCTGGTAGAGATGTCTCCAAGGCATAAAAACAGTCTAAAAGAGCAGAGTAGAAAAGGAAGAGACTTTGTGAAACAGCTAAATAATTACAAACACCTGGGCTGGGGTGGCCTTTCTCCTCTGCTCCCTCACTTTGGGTCTGTAAGCGGATCACTTAGTGAATGCTTTGGATGATTGTCTGCTTCTCAATAATGGAAAGTTGGTGGTAGCTGTGTTCTTAATGGGGCTTCCCTGATGTAGAAGGCTTAAAAATAATTACATTATGCTTCTATTCTGTCATCTAAAACAAATCATTAAAACTAATTTCTAGCTAATTGTTAATTATAACGATGCTCAGAAGTCTATTTAATGAGCTCTGGCTGTACTTACGTAGCATCATCGGTATTAGAAGAAATTACTCACAAGAGAGGAGGCTCAATGATTCTTCCTTGTGAAAGCCAGGCTTTACAAGGGAGAAAAAACCTTTTTTAATTAATAGCTCAGGTTAAAAATACTCATTTAAATAAAAACAAGAGCATTTGTAATGGGAAATGTTTATACAAATAGCACATTTGTAATGTTTTATAAAGTTTCTCTCTTGGCAGCTAAGTACTTTTGAGGAAGATTGGGTAATGCTGATGTATTCCACTCATGAAACTCTATTTGATATGTAATCCTAGTGTTGATTTGTATGCACAGTCAGCTACAGCCTTAAACTAATATTTTGAGGTCCTTGTTTGAACACTGGGCCATTGACTTGGAGGGTAGTGTTCGGTTTTGTTTTGTTTTGAAGTCACTGACTTAAAAGAGTACAAGTACACTATGGGGGGAGACTTTCCTCCCTAATTATTGTTATCATTGAATTTGGAACAATATCAATGTTTTAAAGAAGGAGCTCAGATGCAAGTTCATGTAGCATAAATGTTACCAAGAACTTTCTCTGTTAGGCTGCTCTGTTGAAAGCAGAAACTCAAGATAATAACTGAGCTTCAATTTGCTTCCTTCTCCACATTGCCTATAGGTATATTTTACTAATAATTAAATCCTACCCTTAAAAAATAATTCCTGTGTTTGCCTTATAAGGCATTTGAATAATTCCATTGACTATGACAGAAGTGTCAATTATTACATACAATAAATATTTAAAAACAGGAAGTATCAAGTTAGTTGGAGGATTATAAATACAGTTTATGCCCTCCAGATAAAACACTTGATTAACAGATGTTAAAACCTTTTTATGTATTGACATGCTTTAAAAATGACCTTCCTACATACTAGCTAGGCCAAAAATGCACATTTGGAGGCTTCGTGGATGACTCAAGAGCAGAGGTTTGATCATGCACAAAAATTACATCAACACAACACAAGTGTCTTGGTGACAACCTGAAAAATAATTTGTGCCCTGTTTTTAAAAAGTTCCAATAACTGAGTCCATTTTTTATTTGACAGCTTCCTACAAAAGAAAATGACTGATATTCTGTGGGCTCCTTTTTAAAGAGTAAGAAACCAGTGCTTTAATGCTGCTGCTGCTAAGTCGCTTCAGTCATGTCCGACTCTGTGCAGCCCCACAGACGGCAGCCCACCAGGCTCCCCCTTCCCTGGGATTCTCAAGGCAGGAACACTGGAGTGAGTTGCCATTTCCTTCTCCAATGCATGAAAGTGAAAAGTGAAAGTGAAGTCACTCAGTCGTGTCCGACCCTTAGCAACCCCATGGACTGCAGCCCACCAGGCTCCCCATCCATGGTGCTAATTACTATGAATAAGGCATCCTTGCAAGCACACTCTGAATACCTTAAAAAACTTTTATGGCAAACACTACAAAGTTTTCTATCAGAAAATTAAATCCTACGCAACACTAAGGTGCTCCATGCTTTACAAGCAACTCACAGGGTATTTCAAATGGTAGAATAACTCTAGGTTATGTGCTTCCTTTTTTTTTTTTTTTTTTTAAATAATGCAACCAGTAAGAACTGACATAATGATAAACTTGATAATCATCAGGAGACATATATATATATATGTATATGTGATGTAGGGCTTCCCAGGTGGCTCAGTGGTAAAGAATCTGCATGCCAATTCTGGAGACACAGGAAACATAGGTTCAGTCCCAGGGTTGGGAAGATTCTTTGGAGAAGGAAATGGTAACCCAGTCCAGTATTCTTGCCTGGAGAATTTCCATGGATAGAGGAGCCTGTCGGGCTACAGTCCATGGGGTCACAAAGAGTCAGACACGACTGAGTGACTAAGCACACACCACATGTATGTTGTATATATAATGAGGATTTTGCTATTGTGTGACTGAATCATTCTGAAATCCCTAAAGAAAGAAAAAAAAATTAGTTCAGTTCAAGAATTAAAAATAAAATGAAGAAAATTTAAAAGGAAAGAAAGGGAAGATTTCTGTGCTGCAAACTCACTCTGTATCGATACATGTGAGAATTGTGTTGCATGAATAACAAACTGCTTTGGGCTGAACTTGAAGTATTTTGAGGTGGTGTTTTGCAAATATTGAAGTTACAGTAATGGCAACAGAAAAGGAACAGATACAGAGCTTTACACTTAGCAAAATGTTACATTTAAAATCTGACAAGGAGCCAAGATGGTGACTCTCTTCTAAACCGTGGAGCAGTAAAGTTTGCGCAATCCTCCTCCTCTCCCACCTCCTTCAGGGGAATTAAATGAATCAAGACTTTGAAAAGAGGGGGAACAGCCAGGACTTGGCAGCACTTGAAATAGGAGGAATACAGCAGCCTGAATGTGCAGACTTTGTAACCAAGCCCACCCGAGATCGGTCTGTGCTTTCACGTGACCACCATCTGCGCCTCCCTTGCTTCATCCAAATTTGTGTAGGCAGCTCCTTGGAGCCATTCCTAAAAACATAGCTACACCAGGCCCTGGGAACTGTAGTCAAGTAACAGGCCTAAGTTTTTTCCCTCCTTGAGTTAAACCTCCATTAGATCTCTTTTGAGGGACCTTTCAGCTGCAGGCATCAGTGTGTTCTAACAGTGAGACACGTTATGTGTATGTTTCCATTTGGATCCAGGGTATCAGGATCCAGTTCAACTTCTTGTACTTCCTCTCTGGACTGCAGTATATCTGGACTATGTTTATAAGTCTGTTTAGTAAAGGGTGGGATAGAGAATATCCAAGGGTGTTTCCGAGGGGCAGAGATGGATCAGTTAACAGAAATGAACTTAAATGTTGCCTTGAAAAACCAATCACATCCTATCATGACGCATGCCTTTACGTTTTCTAGCTCCTGTCACTGAACTGTTGCTGTGTAGCCGTACATTTCTATAAATCCTGCTGACTCAGTTCTCAGTGTACTCAAAAGAACTCGATTGTGTGTTTAGATGTACGTGTATTCAGGGTAGTGTTACAAAGTGCAGATGGCCACATACATTGACTCACAGTGGAAACATTCATTTGGAGAAAGCCTCAGTGGCTCAGCCTGTGAAGTGAGCCTGTGATGGGTTCTTCTAATTGTCTAGTATTTTATTATCTCAAACAATTAATCCTTTTGAAAATATTGGTCTGTACTTTGGTGCTGTGGTTCTGTTCTTCTGGCGTTGAGGGTATAGTGAGTAGAAACCAAAGTGTATCTTACATGTTTGAGGTGGTTGTTTTTGAGAGGGTGTGTATAATGTAGATTTTCTTTGTTAATAAAATTTTCATTATCTCTGAAAACACTGTGTTTGAGTGTGTTTTAAAGTGATGGTACGTTGCACATGAACTAGTCTACATAAAATGCCTCAACTTAGTGTTTACATAAAAAAATCTGGGTTTAGAGTAGACAAGCACCAATATGAATTTTGACTCCTTTGTTCCAGTGTTCTTTGGGTACACTGCATCCACTGTTGAAGTTGAGGTTGTAAATTCTCTCCAGGCAAAGGGAGTTGAAAAAAATTTTTTTTTGCAAAAGATACTTGGAATGCTGATCTTCATTTATACATATAAATGTTAGGTAACATGCGGGCTCAGTTATGTCCAACTCTTTCCAACCCCATGAACTGTGGCCCGCCAGGCTCCTCTGACTATGGGATTCCAGCAGAATACTGCAATGGGTTACCTTTTCTTCCTCCAGAGGATCTTCCTGACCCAGGGATCGAACCCACATCTCCTGCTGCTTCTGCATTGGCAGGCAGATTATTTGCATTGGCAGGCAGATTTTTTACCACTGAGTCATCTAGGAAGCCCCAAGTTTGGCCTAAAAGAATGGGATACGTGTCGAGTATCATATGCTCAATCATATTCAACACTGAATTATATATAAAAACAGACAGCCTATTCCATTTCAAACCTGAAAACAAGGGCTCCTTCTTACCAACTCAGAGGCAATTTAAATCGTTGATTAAACTGTAAAATGCTAGTTAAGCTTGTAGAATGCCAACGGAAAGGGGGTAACAATTAGGGCACATGCTCTGAGCTGGACTTTCTATCCTTAGTCCTGAGACTGCAAGTCCTAGGGTTAGGAATCTGACTGTCACTTTCTGGCCCTGTGACTTTGGACACACCGTCTAGTTTTGTTTCTTCATCTATAAAGTGGAGAAAAGCATAACTGCCTCACAGAGTCATGGGAAAGTTTAGATGAAATAGCACTTTGCAAAGTGGCTCATAGAAGGGGCTTGATGAATATTTGGTTTCCTCCTTCCTTGCATGCATGCATGCTAAGTCATTTCAGTCATATCCAACTCTTTGCAACCCCATCGATTGCATCATCCTAGGTGGCACTAGTGGTAAAGAACCTGCCTGATAATGAGGAGATGTAAGAGACATGGGTTTGATCCCTGGGTTGGGGAAATTCCCTGGAAGAGGAAATAGCAACACACTCCAGTGCTCTTGCCTGGAGAATCCCATGGACAGAGGAGCCTGAAGGGCTGCAGTCCATGGGGTATCAGAGAGTCAGACACAACTGAAGCAACTTAGCATGCACGACTGTAGCTTGCCAGGCTTCTTTGTTCATGGAATTTTCCAGGTGTGAATACTGGAGTGGGTTGCCATTTCCTCCTCCAGGGCATCTTCCTAACTCAGGGATCGAGCCTGTATCTCTTACATCTCCTGCATTGTCAGGTGGTTCTTTTTAATACTTCCTTTTAATAAGCCAGGAACAATATAAAATATCAACAATATCAAACAGAAATTCTGCTTTTAGAATAAGATAGTACCAGTTCTTACTCATGATGTGCATGGAATCATTTGCTGGTGGGATCTCTATTTGTTGGTTTACACACCTGAATGTGTCATCTTCTCTCAACACATCTCTCTGGCAGAAGTAGAAACTGAGACATTTCTCCTGATTTTTATAGCCCTTGGAATTTTATGTAACAGAAGCATGTTTAACCCCAACTCTTAGTGTAACTTTATCAAGCATTGGTATTATACATTATCACTCTACTGCTTATTAGGTTGTAACATACAATCCCTCATTTATTTAAAAACCAACCGTTGAACACCTTTAAGGTGCTTGATTCTGTGGATCACTGATTCTTATTCAAGGATCATAAAAGGTTTTATTTTTGTGTACAGTCAGAAAATATCAGCGAATCTCCAGGCTGGATAGGAAAACATTTGTATGAATCTTTATACTTGTGGTGAAGTTAATTATTAGAACCCTACAGCCAAAAATGTACTTTTCCCTTTATACAGTCTATCTATCTTTGTACTTCAGGACAAATTATTATAAATTGTTTTTTTTACTTGACAAATTCATCTTTTATAAGTTAGTGTTTATGAAGTACAGGACTAATGTCAGCTACTGCATATTGAAAATTCAGATTGTAAGCGAATGAAAATAAAACTTAATGTGTGAGGATGCCAGCTTGGAGACAATATTTCATTCTTCTATTTCTTTCCAACAAATATATATATATATATATATACACCCACACATACACACATATATGTTTATTCAGGTTTCCCTGGTAGCTCAGCTGGTAAAGAATCTGCCTGCAATGCAGGAAACCTCAGTTCAATTCCTAGGTAGGGAAGATCCCCTGGAGAAGGGATAGGCTGCCCACTCTAGTATTCTTGGGCTTCCCTGGTGGCTCAGACAGTAAAGAATCTGCCTGCAATGAGGGAGACCTGGGTTTGGGAGATCCCCTGGTGGAGGGCATGGCTACCCACTCCAGTATTCTTGCCTGGAGAGTTCCATGGACAAAGGAGCCTGGAGGGCTATAGTATTTGGGGTTGCAAAGAGTCAGACATGACTGAGCAACTAAGCACACCGCTGAGCATGTTTATTGATTCCTCCCAAAGCCTGGGTTCTTAGAGGAAGTCTTTTTCTGTTTGGAAAGGTCATCAGAAAGATCCTTTAATCAAAAAGATGAGGGATATACACTCAGCTCTATTTTGGGGGAAAAGCAGATATTAGGGCAATAATTCAAATTATCGAATTATTTCAATTCAATTGAATTGATTTCAACTGAGAATGAAACCTTTTGTTTAACAAAACCTTTTGACTGGGGCAAGGGAGGAAGATGGGATGACTTGCGGATGTGTGCGGGTCCTTCCTCTTCCACATGAGTTCTGCTGGAGAGGGAGGTAGGGGTCCCTGAAATGCTGCTGCCAGGAATTACAGAGGAGGCTTAGACAGTGCCCAGAGAGGGGCTGAACAGTGAGAGGCCAGGGGCACTTTGGGGTCTCTTAACCAGGACACATTGAAGACACCTCTCTCTGGGTGGGGCGCTCTGCCTACTCTGACTTCTACTCAGACCCTTCTCCCCAGAAACTTAGTGTATTGTCTTCCCAACCCGGTGTGCTTGTAGAGAGCAAGAGGATTACTCTCAAGGACCAAAGAAGCAATGGCTCTTGTGGCCGGAGAAGATGGCTGTAATCTTACGATTCATCTCCCAAAATCTTCCTAGCTGCTGCTGCTGCTAAGTTGTTTCAGTCACGTCTAACTCTTTGTGACCCTGTGGACCGTAGCCTGGCAGGCTCCTCAGCCCATGGGATTCTCCAGGCAAGAATACTGGAGTGGGTTGCTATGCTCTCCTCCAAAGGATCTTCCTGACCCAGAGATCGAACCCGCATATTTTATTCTCTTGCATTGGCAGACGGGTTCTTAACCATTAGCATCACCTGGGAAGCCCACATCTTCCAAGGCCCATGTTTAATAGACTGTTAGTACCTGTGAAAGTGCTGTGCCAGCAGAGTGAACCGTCGGAAGCAGAGGAACCAGAGTCTGAACACTATGGGATTAAAGTTCTCACCAGCCTCAGTGGATTATTTTTACTTCTCTTTCCCTCAGGATAGAATTCACATATTCTTACAAAGTAGGCAATGTTCCCTCAGATACTTTTATGGGCAAGAGTGGATTTCCAATTTTTTATTACATTTTTTTCTTAGGTTGCAACAAAAGTGACCAAAAGATGGTTATACAACTGAAAAGAGAGAGCGCGCTTATGTATTTTAATATAGAGAAGTTTACACTGTGGACATTGAGCTTGGCTATGTATCCAGCAGCTGGGAGCATGTCCTTGGACAGATGTAGAGAGGAGAGACATCTTGAGTGTATCTGGGCCCTGGATGAGGGGGCTGTGACAGAGAAACTGGGTCCCACTTGGCCCGGCTTGGCTTAGAGTAAAAAGCAGCCGTCCTGGCACAACCCTCACACTGCCAGATTTTGAAGATTTTGAAGTTGACCTGACAACTCTAGGTCAAATATCCAAGAAGACCACCTCTACTTCTGAGATGTATATCTCTCTCCTGGGCTCTCTACTCTTCCAGAGAAGAGACAGGTCCCCACTCCCACCCTATCCCACAGCAAAACCTGCCCCTCCTTCATGTCCTGGCCCATGCCCATGAGACTCAACTAAGGTGTTAGTCACTCTGGTGCCGGGTGCAGGGTTGGGTAAAGACCTTGAATACAGTTGTTGTTCAGCGACCTTGTGGACTGCAGCTCACCAGGCTTCCCTATCCTCCACCATCTCCCAGAGTTTGCTCAACCTCATGTCCATTGAGTCAGTGATGCCATTCAACCATCTCATCCTCTGTCATCCTCTTCTCTTCCTGCCGTACATCTTTCCCAGCATCAGAGTCTTTCCCAGTGAGTCGACTCTTGACATCCAGTGGCCAGAGTATTGGAGCTTCAGCTTCAGCAACAATCCGTCCAATGAGTATTAAGGGTTGATATTCAGGTTTGATTTCCTTTAAACACAGAGATGCCTGAAAGTATGGTTTTCATTTTCATTGCTATTTCTAAAGATCAGAAAATGTCTCAGGTCCAGAGAAAGGAGGCATTAGGCCAAAGAGGGGAGACCTGCCCGGTTGCCCTTCCAGCCCAATCCTGTGGGCAGCCACCTACTCTGTCTGGCCAGAGGAAGCAAAGCTTCAGAGCTTGCGAGACATGGAGGAGATTTGCCCTGGGCCCTGACTCCAGCTGTGGCTTGGGAACCCGCGTAGGTTTGTGGAGGCTGCGGCTGCCGGTTACAGCTGAGCAAACGCCAGCTCAGACTCATGGAAGGGAAGCATGCAGAGTCTGTGGGAAGGACTCTCTCCTCCCACCATCTCAGAGGGCTCTTTTTGTGGAAGGCAGAATGAGGAGGCAAAGGGAAGAATCCATGTGGAACCTCACTGCCCCTAGTGCCAGGCTTCCTGAGCATTGCCTGTGACAACTCACCAAGGTTGACTGCCTTCGCTCAGACCCCAGGCTCCTCTATTCATCCCACACAGAACACCCTCGGAGCCTGGCTTGACTTCACCCTGATGCCCAGGGGAGAACGTGTCAGGCAATAAGCAGGAAAAAAATGCTCATGTCTTATTGAAAAAAGCCCAAATTGTAACTTAACAGGATGATCTTCTTTCTAAATTTTAATTTCCAAAATGTGCTTTCCCCCCAGAGTCCTTGAGCACAGACCTGTGGTTTTCTCTCTTGGGTTTTACAGTCTTTCTGCCTCAAGCCAAGAGCCTTGGCTCCACTCCCCCTGAGTCAGAGTCTCGGCTGGTAGCTGAACCCAGGAAGCTCTGGCCCCATGTCTCTCCCTGGAACCACCAGACCACACAGCCTCCTGGGCTCAGTCCTTTGGCTGGGTGTCTTGCCTCCTCTTTGTTTGGAAAGAGATGTCTTACGTAACCACACAACCTACTAAATGCTCCATTGTCTTCCACTTGGGAGAGCTCAAAATAACCCGTTCGTGACTTATGACTTATCACAAAGATGGAATCTATTACACACCTAGCCACAGCCCCCAAGGAGTGAGCCTCACCTATCTTACTCAGATCAACGATCCCAGTACCAGTAAGACTTAACTGTGGTCTTTGGAGAATTATAAGTTCAGGACAAGGTGCAGGAAATACAAAGCCTGGTTCATCTATAGGTCATGGTGTTTTGCTCAAATAGCACGAGAAAGTCATTTGTAATTCAAGATTGAGACGGGCATAAACAACTCCGTCAGATGCTTCTCTTACTAATCTGATTTTGATAAACAGCTGATGAAAATGGAAGGTGTGTGTCTGTCTGGTCACCAGAGGAGAGATACCCAGGCAGTGAAATCAGTTGCTCTTATCTCACTGAGCTGGATTTATTTCAAGGCTCCTGTTAATAGGAGAACTGTGATCACTGCCCCAGACTGGAGAACCCTCTGAGCAGAATGAGAGAAACCTATTGGTAAGGTCTTCTCTATCTTTTTTGTCTATGAATCCCTGATTAGCCCTGTTGGGAATTAGTTTAAGCTGGTATCTCTAGAAAAAAAACCTCCTTGGATTCAATTAAAAATGAGAAGAACTGCTGCAGGGTGTTGCCAAGGAGCTTTTGCTATATAAGGCAGGGGTACAGACCAGGATGAATAAAACACTCGGCGTTAGGTGACATCTGGTTCTGCTGCCAGAGCCACCCGGGGGAGGGGTGCTGGAGAGAGAGGGGGGACCGCCTGCTTCAGCCTGCTCGTTCTTCCCCATGGACCTCTTCTTCTTTCAAGGATCCCTCAAGGCTCTTACTCATTTCTTTCTGCAGCAGACGTTTTCTCGCCTGAGATGAATATGTGATTAGTTTCAGTTGGAGGTACATTTCTGTCCTTGCTTGGTGACATGGGAGCCCTCAGCAAAGCTTTCAGAAGGGACCCCTCCTTAAACTTGGTGACGTGCAGCCAACTCCAACAGCCTCCTGAAGTGTCCCCCGGCAGCCTGCAGAGAAGAGGTGAGAGGCTGCCACCCCCTGTGCTTGCTGCCCTCTGCCATTTACCCGAGGTCTTTGTACCAGGTACCAGTCCAACAAGTGCCGCGTGTGTGTGTCTCTGGACAGCAGCAACCAAATTAAACGTGTAAGAAACTGTGCTGTGCCGAGTTTCCACGTGCATGCTAAGTCACTTCAGTCATGTCCAACTCTTTGCGACCCTCTGGACTGTGGCTCACTAGATTTCTCTGTCCATGGGATTCTCCAAGCAAGAATAGTGGAGTGGGTTGCCATGCCCTCCTCCAGGGGATCTTCCCGACACAAGGATCAAACCGACATCTCTTATGTTTCCTGCACTGGCATGCAGGTTCTTTACCACCAGTGCCACCTGGGAAGCCCAAATAGGCCTCCAGGTCTCATCATATCAGCTCACTGAGTTAGAAAAAGCTAAGAGCAGACAGGGCTTCCATTCTGGCTTCACAAGAGTGATTTTACAAGGATCTCTGAAGCCTAAGCCCCTACAAGAATTGGGAGCTACATGCCTGCATTACAGTGAAAACTTTTAGGGCATGTAACTTGAAAATCACAATCAACCTTGAAATAATAAGAAAAAAAGTTTAGCTTCTTGGGGTTTCCAATTTCCAGGAGACACAGTGGAGTTCACGTCTACTTTAACTGAGAACGTCAGATTGTTTCTGTTTTATTTGAATACAACCTTCAGCCAGAAGTGGATGAGGGCTACTTGTACTGCAAGAACAACTCAGAAGGCAACTCATCATAGCTAATGCGAGTGTCATTATAAATCCATTTTCTTTTCTAATGCTAACTTGCTGCCTAGAAAGGAATGAAAATCTATACTAGAATGGCATTCCTAACTATCAATGGGCAAGATATGGGAGAGATTACCAAGGGCAATTGTAGAATCCCAGTCTTTCCAGAATATTAAATAATCTTATCTGAACTATAAGAAAAAAATTCTTTCAACTGTAAATCATGGGAATTTACCAAACCCACAGATTTCTAATGTTGTCACTGTCCCTTTTTATTTGTCTCCTGGTCTCTTCTATCCCTAAAAATACTTCCAGCTTGGGGTATTTTGGAGACACTCAACAGTAGGGAAGTTAAGAAACAGTATATAAGAGTGGATTTGAAATATAAAATTGTTGTTTTAAGGTAACAATAAAAATAAAGCTTAATGAAAAAATTCTTAAGCTTGGACTACATATTTTAGGTATATTCATTAAAATAATATGCAAACACACAGTCCTGTTTGAGTAGATTTGAGAAATCCCAGAAAGCTATTTTAAGGACCCTTTGAATTCAGTGTTTGTACGCATTTGAGACACCATATGTGTGTGTCACTTTAGTTCAGTCACTCAGTTGTGTCCGACTCTTTGCAACCCCATGCATTGCAGCACACCAGGCCTCCCTGTCCATCACCAACTCCCAGAGTTCACCCAAACTCATGTGCATTGAGTTGGTGATGCCATCCAGCCATCTTATCCTCTGTCGTCCCCTTTTCCTCCTGCCCCCAATCCCTCCCAGCATCAGAGTTTTTTCCAATGAGTCAACTCTTCTCATGAGGTGGCCAAAGTACTGAAGTTTCAGCTTTGGCATCAGTCCTTCCAAAGAAATCCCAGGGTTGATCTCCTTCAGGATGGACTGGTTGGATCTCCTTGCAGTCCAAGGGACTCTCAAGAGTCTTCTCCAACACCACGGTTCAAAAGCATCAATTCTTCGGTGCTCAGCTTTCTTCACAGTCCAACTCTCACATCCATACATGACCACAGGAAAAATCATAGCCTTGACTAGACGGACCTTTGTTGGCAAAGTAATGTCTCTGCTTTTCAATATGTTATCTAGGTTGATCATAACTTTCCTTCCAAGGAGTAAGTGTCTTTTAATTTCATGGCTGCAATCACCATCTGTAGTGATTTTGGAGCCCCAAAAAGTAAAGTCTGACATTGTTTCCCCATCTACTTCCCATGAAGTGATGGGACCGGATGCCATGATCTTAGTTTTCTGAATGCTGAACTTTAAGCCAACCTTTTCACTCTCCTCTTTCACTTCCATCAAGAGGCTCTTTAGCTCCTCTTCACTTTCTGCCAAAAGGGTGGTTTCATCTGCATATCGGAGGTTATTGATATTTCTCCCGGCAATCTTGATTTCAGCTTGCGCCTTTTCCAACTCAGAGTTTCTCATGATGTACTCTGCATAGAAGTTAAATAAGCAGGGTGACAATATACAGCCTTGACGTACTCCTTTCCCTATTTGGAACCAGTCTGTTGATCCAGTCCAGTTCTAACTGTTGCTTCCTGACCTGCATACAGGTTTCTCACGAGGCAGGTCAGGTGGTCTGGCATTTCCATCTCTTTCAGAATTTTCCACAGTTGATTGTGAGTCACACAGTCAAAGGCTTTGGCATAGTCAATAAAGCAGAAATAGATGTTTTTCTGGAGCTCTCTTGCTTTTTCTATGATCCAGTGGATGTTGGCAATTTGATTTCTGGTTCCTCTGCCTTTTCTAAAACCAGCTCAAACATCTGGAAGTTCACAGTTCACATATTGCTGAAGCCTGGCTTGGAGAATTTTGAGCATTACTTTACTAGGGTGTGAGAGTGCAATTGTGTGGTAGTTTGAGCATTCTTTGGCATTGCCTTTATTTGGGATTGGAATGAAAATTGACCTTTTCCAGTCCTGTGGCCACTGATGAGTTTTCCACATTTGCTGGCATATTGAGTGAGGCACTTTCACAGCATCATCTTTCAGGATTTGAAATAGCTCCACTGGAATTCCATCACTTCCACTAGCTTTGTTCGTAGTGATGCTTTCTAAAGCCCACTTGACTTCACATTCCAGGATGTCTGGATCTAGGTGAGTGATCACACCATCATGATTATCTAGGTCATGAAGATCTTTTTTGTACAATTTTTCTGTGTATTCTTGCTACCTCTTCTTAATATCTTATGCTTCTGTTAGATCCATACCATTTCTGTCCTTTATTGAGCCCATCTTTGCATGAAATGTTCCCTTGGTATCTCTAATTTTCATGAAGAGATCTCTAGTCTTTCCCATTCTGTTGTTTTCCTCTAATTCTTTGCATTGATCTCTGAGGAAGGCTTTCTTATCTCTCCTTGCTATTCTTTAGAACTGTGCATTCAAATGCTTATATATTTTCTTTTCTCCTTTACTTTTCACTTCTCTTCTTTTCACAGCAATTTGTAAGGCCTCCTCAGACAGCCATTTTGCTTTTTTGCATTTCCTTTCCATGGGGATGGTCTTGATCCCTGTCTCCTGTACAATGTCATGAACGTCCGTCCATAGTTTATCAGGCACTCCATCTATCAGATCTAGTCCCTTAAATCTATTTCTCACTTCCACTGTATAATCATAAGGGATTTGATTTAGGTCATACCTGAATGGTCTAGTAGTTTTCCCTACTTTCTTCAATTTAAGTCTGAATTTGGCAATAAGGAGTTCATGATCTGAGCCACAGTCAGCTCCTGGTCTTGTTTTTGCTGACTATATAGAGCTTCTCCATCTATATATATATAGATGAGAAGGAAATGGCAACCCACTCCAGTATTCTTGCCTGGGAAATCCCATGGATAGAGGAGGATAGAGGAGCCTGGTAGGCTGCAGTCCATGTGGTCACAAAGAGTCGGACATGACTTAGCGACTAAACAAATATATATATATATATATAGTCATTAAATGCATGGTTCTAAAATTAGGCTGCCTGGGTTTGAATTCCAGTGTGTGGCCTTGGGCAAGCCAAATACCCTTGCTGTGCCTCTCTGACTCTGTTTCCTCATCTGAAGGGTAATTATAAGTTTTTTGTGAAGGACTAAACCAACGAGTGAATGAACGAATGATTGTCTGTGATAGGTTTAGAATGGAGCCTATGGTCAGTGCTATGCAACTGATGATGATAAAGTTGGTGAGTGTGTGCATGTTCGCTAAGTTGCTTCAGTCATGTCTGACTCTTTGCAGTCCTATGGACTGTAGCCCACCAGGCTCCCCTGTCCATGGTATTCTCTAGGCAGGAATACTGGAGTGGGTTACTATGCCCTCTTCCAGGGGATCGTCCCAGTGCAGGGATCAAAACTGTGTCTCTTATGTCTCCTGCATTGGCAGGAGGGATCTTTATCACTAGTGCCACCTGGGAAACCCATTGATGAGTATAAACTACAAGAAACTGAAATTTAGGAAAATACCAGGAAACAGGAAAACAGTGGTAGCACGTGTAATTCCTATAACAAATCATGGTGCAACAACACACAAATTAATAGTTTCTGTCCTCTGGAGCCTAAGTACAAAACAGTGATCCCCCTGCTCCTTGCAAACATTGGAAATGCAATTCAGATGATGAGAGTCAGATCCTAAAAAAGGCTGAGCATCGAAGAATTGATACTTTTGAACTGTGGTGCTGAAGAAGACTCTTGAGAGTCCCTTGAACACCAAGGAGATCAAACCAGTCAGTCATATAGGAAATCAATGCTGAATATTCATTGGAAGGATGGATGCTAAAGCTGAAGTGCCAATACCCTGGCCACCTGATGCAAAGAGCCTACTTATTGGAAAAGACCCTGATGCTAGGAAAGACGGAGAACAGGAGGAGAAGGGGACAACAGAGGATGAGATGGTTGGATGACATCATGGACTCAGTGGACATGAGTTTGAGTAAACTCTAGGATTTGGTGAAGGACAGGGAAGCCTGGCATGCTGCAGTTCATAGGGTCACAAAGAGTCAGACATGACTTAGCAACTGAACAGCAACAATAATACTCTGGAGCCTAAGTATGAATCAGTGATCCCTCTGGCCCATACAAACATTGAAGTGCAACTCAGATGATATTGTTGTGTTTATTTCCCAGCCACGATCTCTACTCAGGGCTTTGCAGTCCTGGCATCTGGGAAGCCTGAGGCTCACTGACCTGGGAAATGATGTACCAGGGCCAGAGGAAGATTTTTAGAGCCCAGAGCCACCTGTGGGCCACTCTTCTACTCCCATAGATATAGAGGACTCCAGGTTATTTTTTAAAAAAAGAAAAGCCTCATGTAGGCTTTGAGGGAGTAAAAAAGTCACAAAGAACTTCCAATCATGGGCAGTACACAGTGGGAAGGGAAACCACCATTTCTGCTTTGGAGATGCTGGCTGGTTTATGAATTAAGTGTTTGCACTTAATATGTGACTTCTTTCTTCTTTCAAACCTAGCTGGAAGAACTGCTTTCTTCCTCCCCATCCATCAGCTCTGAGTCCATGCCCAGCACCAGGCTCCACACAGGGACAGGACCTTGGCAAAGCCCTAGGAGGGACCTCTGTGTGACAGTAAGATGGCTCAAAGCAAACTGAGATCTTTGAACTTTTTGGATCCATGTCTTGATAGCCAAGGTCAGCTCTAGAAGCCAAGAGATAAAATCTGCAGAGGACTTTTTCGAAGCTGTTCTTACCAGGCCATGTTGCTGGCCCCAGAGGCGCCATGGGCAGGTGCCAGAGTGGGCTTAAGATGCAAGCCTCCTCACAGGCTTATAAATGGGTTTATAAATGCAGAGTTCTATAAATTGACATCTTGGGCTCTCTGAAGAGCTGAGATAGATGAGATTTAGATTCACAGCATGCTTGTGCATTAAAAATAGAAATTAAATACAGGCAAGAAGAGAACTATTTGATTAGGGGGCGGTTCCTTCATTTATTTAGGAGAAATGTACTGAGATCTCATCTGACCACCGGCAAACACTCCAAGCCACACCTATGACTCCAATAATTGTAGAAATAGGGAATAGCCAGGACCACCCCTTGGAGAAGGAAATGACAACCCACTCCAGTATTCTTGCCTGGAGAATCCCATGGACAGAGAAGCCTGGCAGGCTACAGTCCGTGGGGTTGCGAGTGTCCCATACGACTTAGTGACTAAACCACCGCCACCCAGGACTAACCCTGACTCTAAAGCCCCTCCACTTCTACCCCAAGTTCACTCTTTCCCCGCTTTCTTTTCACGCAGAGGAAGACGTAAAATGGGGCGGGGCTAAGAGTGGGGACAGGCTATGTGCCCGCAGAGTTTTGTACTGTGTATTTTGTATTCTTTCCTCAAAAAGCAGTTCTGGATGAAGAAGACTTGGAAGGTCAGACTGAATACACATGTGAGGGGCTCAAAGGGCAGCACCAGGGAATTTTTAACTGTGTTCTGTGGAAACCTAGGATTTACTGAAGGTTCATGTACCCTTTTGCAAGAGTAGATTTCAGGTGGGTTTTTGTTGTTGTTGTTGTTGTTGTTTTAATGAAATTATCAGATTTTCAAATGTTTTTCTTAGAAATAGTATTTCTGTTCTCTGACCCCCCGGATTATACTCCCTTCCACATTCTACAACCTTGCATTTTTTTTCCAAGTACAGTCAGGGCCCTTGACATAAATCCAAAAGGAGAAATATTTGCTCTCAGGTTTTAACTATTGAAACTTGTTATTTACAGGATCAGTTATTCAGCACACTTGTTTTTCTGTAATAAGGAAAAAATATGAAAAGGGAAAAGAAAATGTTTTACAGTTTTTGTAGTTCACTCCCAAACCTTTCTCCTTAGCATTTGCTTCTTTATCTTAACATCATTGCCTTTTAGCTGGAAGGGAGCCTCTTGTCCAACTTGTTTCCTTTTACAGAAAAGAAGCTGAGGCCACATGAGGGTAAGTAAGTTGCTCAAGGTTACTAAACTTCTCTCTCGTTTCTCTATTTAAATTTTCTTTGGCATAAGTTCTTTCTGTTTTGTTTTATTTTGTTTCTTTACTCTTTGTCATATTTCTCTGTTTGATTGGAATCTACAATGACACACTTTCTGACTTCAACAAATTGGAAATCCCCACTCCATAGTCTAAGGAGAGTAAGCGTGGTTTTTTATTTTTCTGGAACAAGGTGAAAACCCCATGTTCATTTTGCTAATATATTCCAGGACATTTCTTCTACACTTTTTTTTTTTTGTAAAATAAAATAAAGTAATAAAATAAAAGTTACTCATGTGCTCCCAACCTCAGTGACCCCGAGTAAGCAGAGGAAAGGAAAGAGTGATTCAGGGGAGCCCAAGAACCTGCTTGAAGAGGAGCAACTCTAAGTGGCTGGGGAATACTGAGGGGCAGAATAAACAGCCCCTGGACAATGTGCATTTGGTGCTGGTGAGATGACTCTGGGGACTGGAATCCTCCAAGGAGCTGCTGTTGCCTCACTTAAAGACACAGACTCCAGAACCAGTTGGATTGCTAAGGGTCCAAGTCTAGGTTTTGCTACCATTTATCAGGACATATGGTTTAGTTGCTAAGTCATGTCTGATTCTTTTGCCACCCCTGGACTGTAGTCCACCAGGCTCCTGTATCCATGGAAATTCCTAGGCGAGAATACTGGAGTGGGTTGCCATTTCCTTCTCCAGGGGATCTTCCTTAGTGACTAAGCAACAACAACCAACTCCAGACTCTTAGGAAAAAATCCTTAACTACTCTATACCTATGTCCCTTCATCCATGAAATTAATAAGAGCACTTACCTCACAGAGTCGTTGTGAAGATTGTAAGAGTTTGTATCTGTAACGTGCTGGAAATGGTGCCTAGAACATTCTAAAGGATCAATCTGTGCTAATTATTATCATTACCTGTAATTACCCTTTCTCCTAACCCTACACCCAACTTTAACCATCAAGGCATACTTGTTCACAATTAACATTCAAAATAGAGAACAGTTTCCAAAGCATGCTTCCTTAGAGAATTTTCTAGTAGACGTCAAACTTTTAGATGAAAGTCTGGCCTCTGGTTAAGATAGCAAGCCTCTGTGTATCTAATATACACTGGGTTTTCTCAGTGTGACATGGGAACTATAATAGGAACGAGTCCTATCAACCTCAAGTGTCCCGATGGGGCTACTGCTGCAAATGCTGGGCTTCCTTTGTGGCTCAGAGGGTAAAGAATCTGCCTGCAGAGTGGGAGACCTGGGTTTGATCCCTGGGTGGGGAAGATCCCCTAGAGAAGGGAATAGCAACCCACTGTGCCTTTCTTGCATGGGGAATTCCATGGACAGAATTCTCCTGGTGGGCTACAGTCCATGGGGTCACAAAGAGTTGGACACTACTGACGAACAGTAAGCTCCAAATGCTCCTTGTCAATAAGCAATAGTTATTTCTTCCCAGTCATCTTCCTGTCCCTTTGGTGATTCCCTTTTCAAACCTGGTCTTATCCTCTGCGGAGCTATGTCCTGATACTTCTAAAGAGAACCAGGATTTCAGAGCCAGCTCTTTTAGATGCATGAAGAGGTTTGGTATGCAAATAATGAGATATTTCTCCCTTCATCAAGTCATCACTCTTTCTAGTATTGTATCAGTTTTTTGCCTTTAGAAGGATTGTTGTATATCTTTCAGGAAGTATCACATAACACAAAAAAGTGAGGAGAGGAGCTAAAGAAAATTTCCAGTGGCAGTTAATGGGCCTGACATCAGCAGATTCTGAAGGCCATCTTATGCTAGGAAGAAAAACAGTGATCTAGGAATCTCTGCGATGCTAATGGAACCATGCTGCAGGAGAAACTTCCACTGCTTCTGCTTTTTCATCTTTGCCTTGTGTACAACCACCAGTGCAAACAGGCGACACCCACAATGACTGAGTAAGCTGGTGAAGCTGGTGAATTGCATAAACTCTTTCCAAAGCGGGCAGGATCGTCTTTCCCCACTGCATTTGACAGATAAATCAAACATGCAACTTAAAGCTAAAACACATCAGACTTTGGAGTTAGTAGGTAAAACAGAAACAAGCACCATCATCGGTCAATCCCACCAAAACAGAAACATTCTTCACCTGTTCAACAGGAAAAAAGGACCGGGTTCCTGCTTATCTGCTGCTGAGCAAGTGAATAATGTGAAATCAGCTGTGGGAAGGCCTGCCTCGGTCTCAGAACAGGCTCCTCTGCTCTGTGTGGTGCCCTTGGCAACACAACAGAAGGCTGGGGGAGCTGGGAGAGGCCTGACCGAGGACAAGGAAAGAATGGCACGAAATACGATGCAGCTGCTGAACTTTCTTTTCATTAACTTTAAATTATATCAATTTCTAGACTTTTGGATACTGAAAGGAGAAATAAAACACTGAAGAGACAAGCCGTCTGCTTTTAACCTAACTCTAATTGAGCGATAATGAAAGTGATTCAGCCTGGTGCAGAAAGACAGGACCACCACTATCCTTGCTACCCACCTTTCAATTTTATTTAGCTAGAAGTTTCCATTTCAGCTCTCCTCCTCCAAAACAAGAAAAACACAGCTCCAGAAGGAGGCAGTCCCCACAGCTGGCTCTTCTGCTAAGCCTTGCCCCTACTTGGAGTAACTCCGCCAGGCAACCCCTTCACAGTGTGGCAACAGGACAGGGAGCTTGTAATATGGCTGTGTGAGTGTGCACCAACATTTCAGCTTGCCTATTCATGCTCTCCCAAAGCCCATCTACCAGACATGGCCAATAGCGCCTGAATCATTAAATTATTTTTGTACTCCATTGTCCAAGCATCTTCTAGGTAAGAGGTGACTAGGAAGCTGTTTCTTGGCTATACTAAGCCAGCCAAAATTGAGGTGGATGGATGGGAATGTGGTAGTTGGAAGGGTGGGTATATCTCTCTCTGTCAGATCCCCAGGTGTTCAAGGTATTAGTCCTCCAAGCCCTTAACCGATCTTAGCCTTGAGGTGCCTTTATTATAACTGGATCCACAGATCTTTGAATGCTCTGAGCTTTTCCAGAATAATTGTGCCTCTTGTTTGTTGTTTAGTGGCTCAGCTGCGTCCAAGTCTTTGCACCCTCATGAGCTGTATCCCACCAGGCTACTCTGTCCATGGGATTTTCCAGGCAAAAATATTGGAGTGGGTTGCCATTTCCTCCTTTAGGGGATCTTCCGGACCTAGGGGTCAAATCTGAGTCTCCTGCCGCGTCCCTGCATTGCAGGCAAATTCTTTACTGCTGAGCCACTGGGGTGGGGGTGGGAGAAACAAGAGCAAGAGCCAGAGGAAAAGGAAATGTAAAAGATTTAACATTCTAATACATGTTTATTGAATACTTACTTTGTGTTAGTCATCATTCTAGGAGCTGGTTGTATAGAGAGTAACAAAACTTACATTCATGCAGGAGAAACAGACAATGAAATATAAGCAAACACAAACATTTTAGATAGCAGTAAGTATTAGGAAGAGCAGAGTCTTTTGGAAGAGAGTGAAGGGGCAAGGCCACATTGAGATGAGGGAAGACCTCTTTTGGGACATACCATTTGATCTGAGACCTTAGCAATGAGAAGAAATGAGCCATGCAATGATTTTTTGAGGGAAAGCATTCCAGGCAGGAGGAACAGCAAGAGTTCATACCCAACAGTGAGGTTAGGCAATCAGAGAAAGAAGATGAAGAAATCTTGATCAGAGTGCCGTAGGGGCAGGCTGCTACCAGATAGGAGTGAGGAGGTAAGTTGAGGTCAGCTCCCAAAGGGATCTGACTAGGGGAAAGAGTTTGGGAGGCACTGGAGTGCTTGTAAGCAGGGAAGTCATAGGAAGCCTGCCTCTCTGTTTCTCATTCCCACATATGACATATGTACGTACACACAAACATAGGGAAGATACATAGAGGAGAAGCTGAGCTTGGGTTATGACAAACTTTTTATAATTGCATGTTTCTTTAGATTTGATATTTAGAAGGTTGAACTCTTTCTCAGAAAGGCAAGAAGGGCTATGCTGCAAAAAAAGGCAAATGTTTCCTTGAAGCCCTTTTATAAAATTAATACCTGAAATGGAATAGCGCCATCCATACGCAAGTCATGGGGGACATTAATCTTTCAAAGCCAACTGTTAAGATATTTTGTTATGGCTAGAACAGGGACACAACAGGGAAGAGAAAGCTAGATGGCTTTCTCATGAGTCCCCAGGGTTTAGATATCCATTAAGAGAAGGCACAGCTTGGTTTAAGAAACCAGTAACCAGTAATTTACAAGCGGCGTGGTTTCTCCATATTTGCAGAGAGTACCAGGTCTCCCTCTGAGATCCAGACGAGAACCTTCAGTTTTACTCACTTGTTTAACCACAACGGTTTCTCTTTGTTCCAGGACGTTGGCACCAAGCTGGAAGATCCAGTCAATGAAAGGACTTGAACGAGTGAATGTTTTGGGAGTGCTGACCTGTGAAACTCCTTTAAATACTCCTTTTTCTGTCACTTTCTGTCTTTATTTCCTTCCTCCTTCCTTCCTTTCTTTCTTTCAAAACGTTTAATGAAAGGAAAATCTGACAGAAAATGATTTTTATTATGAACTGTGATTGTGTCTAATAAAGCTAAAATTACATAATGCTATTCTTGTAAAAGGATGAAGTTTTAAACACCTAGTGATTAGAGGCATTTTTCAGACTACAGGTAAACAGAGACTCCATATCCACAGAACTTCTTGTTGTTTAAAGCAAATATGTAGAAAAGTCAAACACATACCTTTTTATAAAACAAAGTTAACATTTGAAGAAAGACTGTGATGGACTTGAGCAATGTACTTATTAACAAAGAGTAAATGAAAACATGAATTTCTTGTAGATATATTTTTATTCAGTTCATTATATTAATCCTTTGCCAACTTAAAGACATTAATGAAATACAAAATATTTTAAATGAGTACAAAGAAGTTGAACATTATATAAGATAGGGAGAGTATAAAGAGTAAGAGAAGCTATTCTAATTAAGCAAAATACTTAGCTCTGAAAAATGTGGACACTTTCTGCGATCACATACTTCCATTTCACAGTGGTGCCCTCAGTAGCTCAGGCATGTCCAACTCTTTGTGACTTCATGGACTATAGCCCGCCAGGTTCCTCTGTCCATGGTATTTTCCCAGCAAGAATAGTGAAGAGGGTTGCCATTTCTTCCTCCATTTCACAGGGATTCTGAGCCCTAAATAACTTAGATTTTTAAATTTCATTTTCAACTCAAAGACAGTTCCTTCATTTAAACAGACATTGGAAGTTAACTCAATGACTAAAAATCTAAAGAACTGAAGTTTGAGAGATGGATCACTGACCTCCAGTAGATAGCCATTTTCTAATCCCCAGATGCCATGAATGTCATTTTACAGGCAAAAAAGGATTTTGCAAATGTGATTAAGTGAAGAACCTTGATTATCTGGATTATCTGGATAGGCCCTAAACACAATCACAGGCATTCCTATAAGAGACAGAAGGAGGCCATTTGACACATAGGAGGAGAAGACAGTGTGAGCACTGAGTCAGCAGTTGGTGTGATGTGGCCACAAGCTAAGGGGTGCTGGCACCCACTGGAGCTGAAAGAGGCAAGGAATGGGCTCTTCCTAACAACTTCTGGAGAGGGGCAGCTCTGTGGATACCTTGGTTTTGGTTTGGTGAAACTGACTCAGCAATCACAGGAAGCCAATACAAAAAAGGCATTCTGAATTAATACTCACTGGCATCTTAAAAGGGGTAAAGATAGCTGTGGGGAGCAGGAGAATGTTTTTTAGTGAGGCAGCACTGAAAATTATTTGATTTCTATATCAGAGGAGTAAAGTACAGTACCTATTTCATTGTTTAGTACACATGACTTCTTCAAAGAAAAATGGATAAATATCTAGGTTATATTGACTGGTACTATTTCAGTACTAGGCATGTAGAAGGCACTGATTCTTATTGAAAAAACTATAAACTCTTAAACATTTTTATATCAACATGATGCATTCACATAATAAAAAACTGTGCAGAGTTTAGGCTGAAAGCTAATTTTCTTCTTTGAGAAACTGAAAGGATTAAAAGGGAATTTTATGAATAACTGTATGCCCATTATTTCAACAACTTACTGTTAGATGGACAAATTTTGCGAAAGTTTCAAATTACCAAAACTGACTCAGGAAGATATAGAAAATTGAAATAGATCTATAATAAATAAAGAAACTAAATTAGTAATTAAAAATCTTCCCACAAAGACAAGCTCAGGTCCAGAGAGTTTCACTAGTGAATTCTATCTAATAGTCTATCTAATATTTATAGAAGTAATACAATCCTTCACAAAATTTTCCAGAAAGTAGAAGTGGGAACACTACCCAACTCATTTTATGAGGCCAGTATTACTCTGATACCAAAATCAAACAAATACCTCACAAGAAAAGAAAACTACAGACCAATGGCCTTTATAATTATGGAAAAAATAATAATTAAGACAATTTTAGTGTAACTGAATCCAGTGACATAAAAAATGAAGACAAGGTAAGATTTATCACAAGAATGCAAAATTGGTTCAAGATCTGAAAATCAACTTAAAATGTGAAGAACAAGCACCACATGATCATCTCAATATAAGCAGTAAAAGCATTTGACAAAACATCACAGCTATTCATAATTAAAAATTTAACCACACAAATAATAGAAGGGAATTTCTCTAAACTATGAATGTAGTGATACTCTCTCGATACTCCAAATTTGCTGCATCATTTAATTGTGTAATTAAAATAGATAAATTTTATTACACAAAAATTATATCTCAGTGTAGCTAAAAATCTAAAGAACTGAAGTTTGAGAGATGGATCACTGACCTCCAGTAGATAGCCATTTTCTAATCCCCAGATGCCATGAATGTCATTTTACAGGCAAAAAAGGATTTTGCAAATGTGATTAAGTGAAGAACCTTGATTATCTGGATTATCTGGATAGGCCCTAAACACAATCACAGGCATTCCTATAAGAGACAGAAGGAGGCCATTTGACACATAGGAGGAGAAGACAGTGTGAGCACTGAGTCAGCAGTTGGTGTGATGTGGCCACAAGCTAAGGGGTGCTGGCACCCACTGGAGCTGAAAGAGGCAAGGAATGGGCTCTTCCTAACAACTTCTGGAGAGGGGCAGCTCTGTGGATACCTTGGTTTTGGTTTGGTGAAACTGACTCAGCAATCACAGGAAGCCAATACAAAAAAGGCATTCTGAATTAATACTCACTGGCATCTTAAAAGGGGTAAAGATAGCTGTGGGGAGCAGGAGAATGTTTTTTAGTGAGGCAGCACTGAAAATTATTTGATTTCTATATCAGAGGAGTAAAGTACAGTACCTATTTCATTGTTTAGTACACATGACTTCTTCAAAGAAAAATGGATAAATATCTAGGTTATATTGACTGGTACTATTTCAGTACTAGGCATGTAGAAGGCACTGATTCTTATTGAAAAAACTATAAACTCTTAAACATTTTTATATCAACATGATGCATGCACATAATAAAAAACTGTGCAGAGTTTAGGCTGAAAGCTAATTTTCTTCTTTGAGAAACTGAAAGGATTAAAAGGGAATTTTATGAATAACTGTATGCCCATTATTTCAACAACTTACTGTTAGATGGACAAATTTTGCGAAAGTTTCAAATTACCAAAACTGACTCAGGAAGATATAGAAAATTGAAATAGATCTATAATAAATAAAGAAACTAAATTAGTAATTAAAAATCTTCCCACAAAGACAAGCTCAGGTCCAGAGAGTTTCACTAGTGAATTCTATCTAATAGTCTATCTAATATTTATAGAAGTAATACAATCCTTCACAAAATTTTCCAGAAAGTAGAAGTGGGAACACTACCCAACTCATTTTATGAGGCCAGTATTACTCTGATACCAAAATCAAACAAATACCTCACAAGAAAAGAAAACTACAGACCAATGGCCTTTATAATTATGGAAAAAATAATAATTAAGACAATTTTAGTGTAACTGAATCCAGTGACATAAAAAATGAAGACAAGGTAAGATTTATCACAAGAATGCAAAATTGGTTCAAGATCTGAAAATCAACTTAAAATGTGAAGAACAAGCACCACATGATCATCTCAATATAAGCAGTAAAAGCATTTGACAAAACATCACAGCTATTCATAATTAAAAATTTAACCACACAAATAATAGAAGGGAATTTCTCTAAACTATGAATGTAGTGATACTCTCTCGATACTCCAAATTTGCTGCATCATTTAATTGTGTAATTAAAATAGATAAATTTTATTACACAAAAATTATATCTCAGTGTAGCTGTTATTTAAAAAAAATGCTTTTAGTATTTAATTCTCATCAGTAGAAGATGCTATAAGCAAGAAGTATACCTTTACTGTGTTCTGTTTGGAGCACAGCTCATTGAGATTGCTTAATCCTTAGTGGTTTACTCAACTGAGATTTTTAAAAACTAACCATATTCCATGGACTATACAACCTAAAGCCTAGCATTTAAGTTGTTACATGTCTTCACTATAATTTATTCTATCTTCTCAAAGCAGCTTCTTGTACCCATTTCTCATTTCTGACCCTTTTCTGATTCTGAACCCTTCATCCACTAGGTGGTACTTTTGGTACTTGTAGCTTCGTTGCTAATCAAAAGACCTCAGGGTAGTTTGAGAGAGGCAAATGCATTATGTAAACAGGCCATTTGTTAGTGGGATATTCACAAGCTGAAGAGAGCCTTTATCAGATGTACTTAGACAACTTTAACACACAATCACAGAATGGAATACATCTTTTTCTTTTCTTTAGCACAAGTGGAATATGAAGGATTTCATGTTTCAGAATGTTTCCAAAATATGGGTTCATTGGGCTATATGCACATGAAAGCTAATCTTATGAGGGAGCAAGTGAGCCCTAGTAATAAGGCTTCCCTTGTTAATCTTCAGCCAATATGTATTGAACAACAGCTCTGTGCCAAGCACTGTTCTAGGTACTGGAGTCACAGCTGTATTCAAAAATTCTTGCCCTCATGGTGTCTACAGTTTCAGGAGAGATAATCACAAAATAAATAATTGTTGCTGTTTGGTCTGTTAGGACTTTGGGAAAACTTGCAAAGCAGGAAAAGGAGAAGTTGGAATGATAGACGTGGAATGATAGCAGTCACCATTGTATGTGGAGTGGAGGCCCAGAGCTTTTCTAACAAGATGAGGTTTAGTACAAATGTTACATTAAAATGCAGGCGTCATGTCAGGAGGACTTCCCAGGTGGCTCATTGTTAAAGAATCCACCTACCAATGCAGGAGATTCAGGTTCAGTCCCTGGCTCAGGAAGGTCCTCTGGAGAAGGAAATTCCAGTTTCCTTGCCTGGAAAATCCCATAAACAGAGGAGTCTGGCGAACTATCGTCTATGGGGTCGCAAAGAGTCGGACACAACTGAGCGACTCAACAACAGCAACATCTGTAGGAAGCAAGGGAGGGGGTCATGCAGCTCCTTTGGGAAAAAACAAGCCAGGCAGAGAGAAAACACAACATACAAAGGACTGTAGGCAGGAGCAGAGAGAAAACACAACATATAAAGGACTGTAGGCAGGAGCAGAGAGGAAACACAACATACAAAGGACTGTAGGCAGGAGCACGCTCAGTATATTCATTTAAGAGGAGAAAGGGCATGTGAGTGGGTGTGGCGTGGAGAGGGTACATGGTAGAGATTAGTTCAGAGGCATAGACTTGGTGTGGCTTGTAGAGCGTGAAAGGCCTTGCAGGGCATTTTAAGACCTGTGATTTCATTCTGAGTGAAGGGTTTGAGCAAAGAAGTGATACAATCTGACTTCTGTTTTAACAAGATTACTCTGGTTGCTGTGTTGAGGCTGACTGCAGTAGGACAGAGGTAGAAGCTGGGGAGCAGAAAGTGGGATTATTGCAATAATCCAGGCAAGAGGTGATGCTGGATTAGATCAGGGTGTAAGCAATGGGAGAGACAAGAAAAGAACATGTTTTATACATTTTATTTCTAAAGAAGAGCCGACATGATTAGCTAATGATTAGATAATGGGTGTGAGAGAAGGAGAAGAGCCAAAGATGACAATTTACTTAATTATTTAACAGAAATTTGAAAGTGTAAACTGTTAGTCTCTCAGTCATGTCTATATAGTTATGGACTGTAGCCTGCCAGGCTCCTCTGCCCATAGAATTCTTCAGGCAAGAATACTGGAGTGGGTTGCAATTTCCTTCTCCAGGGGATCTTCCCTACCCAGGGATTGATCCCCAGTCTCCTCTATTGCACACGGAGTCTTTACCGTCTGAGCCACTAGGGATAAATAGTATGAGAAAAAGAGAAGAGCCAAAGATGATGATTTATTTTAATTATTTAAGAGAAGTTTATATAGTGCTAATTATATACAAGGCACTGTTCCAAGTTCTTGACAAATATTGACTCATTTAATCTACGCAATAGGCCCATGAGATAGGTACTATATTTGTCCTCTTTTTCCTGCCTTCAAGGTTTTGGCTCTGAGAAGCTGGAAGGATAAAGCTTCTACTGAGAGAGGGAAAGCTATATGAAGAGCAGGTTCAAGGTGATATGTTAAGGTCGAGAAGACTGAAATAACTGTGTGAAGATGCCAAGCAGGTGGTTGGTTATGCAAGACTGGAGTTCAGGAGAGTGATCTGGTTTAGAGATACACATGCAGTGAAAAGATGTTATTTAAAAACAGGAAACTAGATGACATCTCTAGGAGAGTAGAGATTCAGCAGAGGGTGAAGCACCAATATTAATGAGGACATGAAGATGAAAAATCAGAGAAGACAGGCAATGGCCAAAGAGCTTGGCATCATGGCAGCCAAGAGAAGAAAGCGAAGAAGAGGGTGAGCGACTATGTTCAATGCCTCAGCTTCATCCAGGAAGAGAGAGCTCAGGATTTATTGGTTACTTTGAAAAGTGCTATTTCATTGAGTGGTGGGGATGAAACCTGATGTGCAAATGAGGTCAAGATAAAAGAAGAGGAGGAAACGATGAATAAAGAGAACTCTTTTGAGACATTTTCTATAAAGAGGAATATGGCAATAATCAGAGAATAGTATAGGTAAGGTCAACAGAGGGTGTCTTGTTTTTTGTGGTTGTTGTTTTCTTTTGTTTTAAAAATGGGTGAAATTGCAGCAGAGTTGTATGCAGATGGAAATGGTCCAGTAGAAAAGGAAAGAAATGTTGATACAGAGAGAGGAGCTTAAATGATGTTAGTGAGCTGATGAAAGAGGATGATAAAGTCTGAGGCTTGGACTTAGATGGAAGCAGAGACCATTCGTCTCTGATAAATGGAGGGAAGGCAGAATATATAGCGATAGATGTAGTCATGTGGGGAGTTGGGGGTTGACATTTGTGGCCGTTCTCATCTGATTGCTTCTCTTTTTCTCAGTGAAACAGGGAAAAAGGCATAAGCCAAAAGAGATCAGAAGAAGTATTAGAGTTTTGAGGAGACCACAGCTGTGAAAAGATCATCTATGAAAATGAGGACTATTATCCAAACATCAGCTCAACCACAGGTCAGCCCATGATTACAGTCCCATTATTGGGGTCTAGAAAAATCTGATTTTCAAGTGGACTCTATTAAAATACAGATACTTAGAAGCCCAAGCGCTGTTCAGCAGGCTTTCTCTTGTAACATATTCACATCAGAAAAGGTCTGAGTTGTCAGACTGCTGAAAGTAAGAACCTCAGGGCATGATGCTTCTGCCCTCTTTTTCCTGGACAATCTACATTTTACTTCATTTTTTTTTTAAGCAAGTTGTTAGTGTAGAACTGAGAGTAATTCATTTGAAAAGCATTGCAAGATTTGATATAATTAAATCCACATATAAGAAAAAAAATTCCTCAACCCACTTGTCCCATTTTCTCTCCTATAGAAATGTAACATAAGTCCAGGCTCCTGGTAGGAATCAGAGTAGAGTAAGGAAAGACTTGATTTGTTTTTCAAATGGAAGAAAGTGGCTTACTACAGGAATTAAGTATTATTATTCCAGACCAATAATAATGCTTAACAACTGTGGGGACCTTCTCTGTGTCTGTCAAACCTAAGTATATATCATTTAGGTAATGTGTGTGAGTGCACACGCGCGTGCTAAGCCACTCCAGTTCAGTTCAGTTCAGTCACTCAGTCGTGTCCGACTCTCTGCGACCCAGTGAATCGCAGCACGCCAGGCCTCCCTGTCCATCACCAACTCCCGGAGTTTACCCAGACTCACATCCATTGAGTCAGTGATGCCATCCAGCCATCTCATCCTCGGTCGTCCCCTTCTCCTCCTGCCCCCAATCCCTCCAGCATCAGAGTCTCTTCCAATGCGTCAACTCTTCGCGTGAGGTGGCCAAAGTACTGGAGTTTCAGCTTTAGCATCATTCCTTCCAAAGAAATCCCAGGGTTGATCTCCTTCAGAATGGACTGGTTGGATCTCCTTGCAGTCCAAGTGACTCTCAAGAGTCTTCTCCAACACCACAGTTCAAAAGCATCAATTCTTTGGAACTCAGCCTTCTTCACAGTCCAACTCTCACACCCATACATGACCACAGGAAAAACCATAGCCTTGACTAGATGGACCTTAGTGGGCAAAGTAATATCTCTGCTTTTGAATATGCTATCTAGGTTGGTCATAACTTTTCTTCCAAGGAGTAAGCGTCTTTTAATTTCATGGCTGCAGTCACCATCTGCAGTGATTCATGTCCAACTCTGTGACTGTAGCCTGCCAGGCTCCTCTGTCCATAGTTTCTCCAGGGAAGACTACTAGAGTGGGTTGCCATGCCCCACTCCAAGGGATCCTCCTAACCCAGGGATAAAACCTGCATCTCATATTATCCCCTACACTGGCAGCCAGGTTCTTAACCACTAGCTTTACCACCTGGGAAGCCCCATTTAGTTAATATCCCCTCCAACTACTAGAGTGGGTTGCCATGCCCCACTCCAAGGGATCCTCCTAACCCAGGGATAAAACCTGCATCTCATATTATCCCCTACACTGGCAGCCAGGTTCTTAACCACTAGCTTTACCACCTGGGAAGCCCCATTTAGTTAATATCCCCTCCCAAATTAATAAATACTCAGCAGGAACATACTGAGTTGTCCTTTTCTGTACAACTATGGTCTAATAAATTTCTACAGAATTGTCTTTTTAAAAAATGCACAGATTGATTCACAGATAAGATGGCAAGAGAATGTTGTTAGTTAAGACACAGAGGCTCTGGCATATCCTTTAAGCTTGAGTTAGCATTCTAGTTCTACTACGCCCTGACTTTGTGATGTTGAGGAAGACTCTGATCCTCACTGAGCCAAACTGTCTTTCATAAATCATGGGCTACTGATAAAAGTTGCTACAAAATTAAATGAAGCAACCTGTCCAAGTAAATGTGCAACACAGTGTCTTGCACATAAATGGCTATTAGTATTGTTTGTGTTCCAGAAAAACATCAATTTCTGCTTTATTGACTATGCCAAAGCCTTTAACTGTGCGGATCACAGTAAACTGTGGAAAATTCTGAAAGAGATGGGAATACCAGACCACCTGACCTGCCTCTTTGAGAAACCTGTATGCAGGTCAGGAAGCAGCAGTGAGAACTGGACAGACTGGTTCCAAACAGGAAAAGGAGTACGTCAAGTCTGTATATTGTCATCTTGCTTATTTAACTGATATGAGAGAAGGGGACAACAGAGGATGATATGATTGGATGGCATCATCAACTCAATGGACATGGGTTTGGGTGAACTCTAGGAGTTGGTGATGGACAGGGAGGCCTGGCGTGCTGCAGTCCATGGGGTCACAAAGAGTCAGATACGACTGAGCGACTGAACTGAGTGACTGATTATGTGTTGCTAGACACTTAAGGTAGTATTTTCCCTTGTACCTGAAGGAACATCTAGAGCAGCAGTTCCCAACCTTTTCTGCACCAGAGACTGATTTTGTGGAAGACAATTTTCCCACTGACCAGAGAGTAGCGAGTGCCTTAGGGATGATTCAAATGTAATACAATTATTGTATACTTTATTTCTAATCTGATGATGCCACCGCTCTGAAAGGAGGTACCTTCGCCACAGTCCAAAGTTTGGGGAGTCTTTTCTAGAGGATTCTTGTTTACACTCAATCCAAGGATGCAGCTATCCCTAAACAGAGGTAAGTAAATGGAGAAGAGTTGGGAAAGTAGGGAATGTACTGGTTGTTTCTTTTTTTTTTTTTCTTAGAAACATCTTCATTATGAGCGTTCTTCTTTTAAGGGATAGATCTGGGCCTAGACCTTGCTTTTCAAAAAATTGAGATATAATTGACACATTATATTAGTTTTATATGCATAATGTAATAATTCAGTATATGTATGTATTGCAAAATGATGATCACTGTAAGTCTAAGTAACATCCATCACCACACAAAGTTAAAAAAAACTTGTTTCTGGTGATGAGAACTTTCAGAATCTACTCTCTTAAGAACTTCCAAACACACCACACAGTATTATTGACCATAGTTACCCTGCTGTGCATCACATCCCCGGAGCTTATTTACTTATTTATTTTATAACTGGAAGTTTGTAGCTTTTAACCACATTCATTTTACCCATTCTCCACCTCTCACAACCACCAATCTGTTCTTTGAATCCATGAATTTATTATTTGTACTATTTTTTCTAAGATTCCACATATAAGTGAAATCATTCAGTATTTGTCTTTGTCTGACTTATTTTGCTTAGCATAATGCCCTCAAGGTCCATCCACGTCATTGCAAATGACATTCCTCCTTTTGTTATGGCTGAATGATGCTCCATTGTGTGTGTGTGTGTGTGCACATGTGTGTATCTCACATTACTTTATCCATTCATCCATCAATGAACACTTAAGTCATTTTCCATATCTTGGCTATTGTAAATAAGGCTGCAGTGAACATGGGGGTGCACATATCTTTTTGTGCTGGAGTTTTCAATTCCTTTCGATAACTCGAATTGTTAGATCATATAATAGCTCTTGCCTGGAGAGTCCCCACGGATAGAGGTGCCGGGAGGGCTATAGTCCAGGGGTTGTGAAGAGTCAGACACGACTGAGCAACTAAGCACAGCCCACAGTAGCTCTGTGATTCCCGGATGGCTCAGTGGTAAAGAACCCACCGGCCAATGCAAGAGATGCAGGAGACCAGGGTTCAATCCCTGGGTTGAGAAAAGCCCCAAGGGGAAAAATGGCAACCGACTCCAGTGTTCTTGCCTGGAGAATCCCACGGCCAGGGGAGCCTGGCAGACTATCGTCCGTGGGGTTGCAAAGAGTTAGACATGACTGAGCGACTGAGCATATATGCATGGTAGCTCTATTTTTAATTTTTTGAGGAAATAGCCTATTCAGGCTATGTTTTTAATTGTCTCCTTGGTAATATAAACATGTCATGGACTGCTGTATATATTTTCATCTCTAGCTTGCTTAAGACTCTGAGAATTTTTAGCCAAACTGAAGAGGACATCTTCATTTTACCAGAATATTTGAGAAATTCCAGAGGGTGGTGACCATATGTCTAACTGAATGCAGTGGGGCTACTTAATAACTCATTAAATAGAGAATAACAATCTAACAAAAATGTGTGAATTTCCTGAGCAGTTGAGTTTCAAAGGACTTTGGTCACAGTCTCCATCTCACATCTCACACTGGCCTGGCCCTGGGAAGTGAGTGGGTGTGCTGGCTGCTGGCCGTGAACCTGGATTTAATGATATCCTCCAACACTGCATCCTTTGCTGATATAGCTTTTTTTTTTTTTTACTTTATTTTACTTTACAATACTGTATTGGTTTTGCCATACATTGACATGAATCTGCCACAGGTGTATATGAGCTCCCAATCCGGAATCCCCCCCCCACCTCCCACCCCATATCATCTCTCTGGATCATCCCCATGCACCAGCCCCAAGCATCCTGTAGCCTGTATCGAACATAGACTGGTACTTCATTTCTTACATAATAGTATACATGTTTCAATGCCATTCTCCCACATCATCCCACCCTTCTGAATGGGAGAAAACAATAGCAAATGAAGCAACTGACAAACAACTAATCTCAAAAATATACAAGCAACATATGCAGCTCAACTCCAGAAAAATAAACGACCCAATCAAAAAATGGGCCAAAGAACTAAATAGACATTTCTCCAAAGAAGACTTACAGATGGCTAACAAACACATGAAAAGATGCTCATCACTCATTATCAGAGAAATGCAAATCAAGACCACAATGAGGTACCATTTCACACCAGTCAGAATGGCTGCGATCCAAAAATCTACAAGCAATAGGGTGTGGAGAAAAGGGAACCCTCTTACACTGTTGGTGGGAATGCAAACTAGTACAGCCACTGTGGAGATTCCTTAAAATACTGGAAATAGAACTGCCTTATGACCCAGCAGTCCCACTGCTGGGCATACACACCAAGGAAACCAGAATTGAAAGAGACACATGTATCCCAATGTTCACTGCAGCACTGTTTATAATAGCCAGGACATGGAAACAACCTAGATGTCCATTAGCAGATGAATGGATAAGAAAGCTGTGGTACATATACACAATGGAGTATTACTCAGCCCTTAAAAAGAATACATTTGAATCAGTTCTAATGAGATGGATGAGACTGGAGCCGATTATACAGAGTGAAGTAAACCAGAAAGAAAAATGCCAATACAGTATACTGACACATATATATGGAACTTAGAAAGATGGTAATGATGACCCTGTATGCGAGATAGCAAAAGAGACACAGATGTATAGAGGGTGGGATGATATAGCTGTTTGAATCTTGCAGCTGTTATGTGTATTTTCTTGTATATTACAGTTTTAAAATGAAGTGTGCAGTGTGTCCTCAAGCTGGGATGCTTAGGGAATAACAAAGCCAAGGTCCTGTGTTCCACAAAAGCCTGTCCTTCTGTGACCTCTGTGCATCCATCAGTCCAGATTATAGACAGTCTGGCCTGTGGAAAAGGCTAGGGCCCCAGGACAGTCCTACTAGACAAAATCCTGGTTGAGAGCTCAAACTGTTACCCGTTAACCTGCCTAGGTGGGAAAGAGTCAGTCTGTGCCTGACACACTCGTCTATAGGTCACAGCCACATTTTTTACAACCAGCTGGAG
>SJYC01010233.1:0-44047 GCA_006408675.1 Madoqua kirkii | reverse complement strand
TCTCTCTCTCTCTCTCTCTCTCTCTCTCTCTCCTTGAGGCACTTCTAAAGAATTCCTGGGACTTGAAGCAGAGAAGTTTGAAAATCCCTGATGGTCTTAATTTCTCATTTTTACAAATGAGATAAGACATCTAGATCTGCCCTGTCCAGTGTGTGCTAGGGTCCACAATGTTCCAGTGTGGTCCACTAGGAATGTGTAGCCTAGTGAATGGCTAGTCTGAACTGAAGATACTGTAAGTGCAACACACACACTCAATGTCAAACATTCGGTACCAAAACCAAAGAATATAAAATATCTCATTAATACAGTTTTAAAACTGATGGTCCATTGATATTATATTTTAGATAGATTAGGTCCCGTAAAATATATTAAAATCCATCTCACTTGTTTCATTTTACTTTTCTTTTTAACATGACTACTAGAAAATTCAAAATTATATGAGTGGCTCTCCCTCATGGCTTACATGATAACTGTTGGAGAGCACTGATCCAGATTGTTCTGCCCAGATCCTGGAGGCAGGTTGGGACTTGCTGTCCTAACCACTCTCACATTACTCATTTACCTGGAGACACAGTCAGTAGACAAACCCTTAACATGACATCCCTGGGCCGTTTCATTTAATATGGTGGGATAAGAGAGAACTTGCAGTGGTGGGATAGGATTAGGCCCACAGATTGCCTTCCCAGGCACATATATTTATCTGGCATCTAATATACCCAGGGAAGGAGCATTGATATAGAAACAAGAAGGCCTGAGTCTTAGACTCTTTGATGATGATGCTCCCTTTTTGTGTAGGTCATCAGACTTCTGGATCTCATTTTTCTTATCTATAAAGTGAGAGAGTAAGTTTCCAAGGCTCAAAGTCTTCTTCATTCCCTGAAATTCTGTGATTTACTGTTTGTGTATTCGCTTATATTCTTCACTGCCAGAAAAAGCTTTTTGATGAGGTGTTCCTGCATCTATTTCTCTTCCCTTTCTCTTTTACTCCTCCTAAAAGTGAACTTCAGCCAGGAGAAGTGGGTTGAGAAGGGAAGTGAGCTCTAAATCACTTACTTTTACCCTTAACCCTGAGAGCAATGAAAGAGCTGTTATGCCCTTAACCTCTGTCACAGAAAGGGGGACCTGAAGGAGGAAAGGGCAAGGAATGGATGAAGGGGAAAGGGAGGTGAAAGGATAGGGGAAATAAGAATAGGAGGAAGCAGGTGAAGCAGAAAAAGAAATCTTCACACATCTGTATGTTCATAGCAGCACTATCCACAATAGCCAAAATATGGGAACAACCTAACTGTCCATCAACAGTCGAGTGGATAAAGAAGATATGACACATAGATTTAAATAAAAACTACTCAGCCATAGAAAGGAATGAAATAATGCCTCTTGCAGCAACATGGATGGACCTAGAGATTACCATACTAAGCAAAGTAAGTCAGAAAGAGAAAGATGAATACTATATGATATGACTTATATATAGAATCTAAAATATGACAGAAATGAACTTAACTACCAAACAGAAACAAACTCACAGACATAGAGAATAGATTTGTGTTTGCCAAGGTGAAGGAAAAGAAAGGGGCGAATTGGGAATTTGGGACCAGCAGATGCAAGCTATTAAATAGAGAATGGATAAACAAGGTCCTAGGATAGGAACTATATTCAATATCTTGTAATAAACCATGTGTGTGTGTGTGTGTGTGTGTGTGTGTATGCTGTGCGCATGGGTGCACACTCTCAGTTGTGTCTAGCTCTTTGCAACCCCATGAACTGTAACCCACAAGGCTCCTCTGTCCGTGAGGTTTCCCAGGCAAGAATACTGCAGTGGGTTGCCATTTCTTCTTCCAAGGGATCTTCCCGATCCAGAGATCAAACTTGGGTCTTCACAGGACCTGCATTGGCAGGCGGATTTTTAACCACTGTGCCACCTGGGAAATGTAATAAATCATAATGAAAAAAAATTTGTTTAAAGAAATATATATCTGAAGTATTAATTAGCCTTCTATCTGGACTCCTTGGTTTATTGACTCCAAGAAAGCAGGGACTGTGTCCAGTTTTTTTTGAGGGGGGAGGTGTTTGTCTTATACAATACCTGAGCACAGTGCTATTTGCTGGACGAGAACCATGAAGTAATCTCTTCGTGTGGCTCACTGAGTGTTTTATAGCCGCTTTTTATGGCTGGTGCATCTAATGAAGACAGATGAAGCACATAGGTACGCAGGGCAGGAGAAGTCAAATTAAGCAACACTTTTATTAAACTTTTTCCTCTCCTTCCAAGCTCCTAGGAAGCAGAAAACACCCAGACATTGTTTTAAGTCAGGGAATTTCCAGCTTTGCAACTGAACTCCCTGGCGGAGGGCCAGGCCTGCCATCAGCGCGTGGGAGAGCGTGCGGCATTCTCAGGGCTGGGTTGGAAGTTCCAAGTTTATGGGACATTTATTTCAGGATTTAGCTCTTACCTATGGGTCCAGGATGGAGAAGGCAATGGCACCCCACTCCACTACTGTTGCCTGGAAAATCCCATGGACGGAGGAGCCTGATGGGATGCAGTCCATGGGGTGGCTAGGAGTCGGACATGACTGAGCGACTTCATTTTCACTTTTCACTGTCATGCGTTGGAGAAGGAAATGGCAACCCACTCCAGTGTTCTTGCCTGGAGAATCCCAGGGACAGGGCAGCCTGTGGGCTGCCATCTATGGGGCTGCACAGAGTCGGACACGACTGAAGCGACTTAGCAGCAGCACCAGTAGCAGCAGCATGAGTCCAGGAAAAAGGATTTTTCCTCAAAAATGCCCTTTGTCTCTGAATCGCAGCGCATGTTACGACACTGGTTTATGCCCTGTTTTCTTCTTAACACTTCCTAAATTCTGTCTCAAAGAAAATGATGAGGCTGGAAGCTTCTCTCAGGTCCCACCCACACTTGCCCGACCTGAGGGGAGAGCTGTGTTAGGGGAAGTCGTTCTGAGGAGCTGTCCTGGATGCTGGCCTGTGGCGCCCCATTGTCCTTGTCCTCACACAGGCGTGGGTGGTGCGGATGGGGAGGGATGGGGGCAGCCTTGAAAGGCAGCTAGAACTCAACCTTTCCTGCACACTCCAGGGGCACTCACAGTGGAGCTTAGCTTTGCCGGGAGCCAGACAGCGTTTAATTCAAACAGACTTTTAAAAAAAGAAAGGAAAAAAGACAAAAACCAAAATATTTCATTAAAATATCAGATTTAAGGAAAGGTTAGAAAAGATTAAAACGGAAGTAATTGAGATGGTGGTGGTGGGAGGGCCCCAATCATTCATCCTTGAGCGCTTTTATACTGTTCATGGTGATGTCCAAACCCTGCCTCACAGGAGAATAAAAACAAAACTAAGCCATAGCAAAGCTAATAGCCTTCTATCTAATGCTGTGTATCATGTAGGTTTCCTTCCTGAAGTTTCCCTAAGGCCCTCTCAGCCGAAACCTCGGACTAGTTTCCCTTGAGGCACATGTATAAACCATTCCTTTGGCAGGTTCTTAACTGAGAAGGGACTGCTGGAGGGCCTGACTGGGCTCCAGGCAAAGGATTGTCAAGAGGGGCTGAAGGAGAATGTCCCTGGGTTGAGCACCCTGTTGAGAAAGTGCTGGTTAGAACATCCTGGAGAAGAAGGCCCATAGAAATGCATTTCCTTACTGGGTCTCTGCATTCTTCTCTGCACCAGGGCATAGGAGCCTTCAGAATTTTTCTTAAAACACTCAGGAACCCAGTCTCCAAGATCCATTTGTACTCAGGAGGACTGTGATAGGGGAGGAAGGCCTCTCTGTGTGACTTAGCTTTTCTTCTGAGAATCATCCATAGAAGGGACAGGTTTTGAGTTCTAAAGAAAAGCCAAGGTCTGCCTGCAATGCTGGAAACCAGTTTGATCCCTGGACTGGGAAGATCCCCTGGAGAAGGGAGGACCCACTCCAGTATTCTTGCCTGGAGAATCCCATGGACAGAAGAGCCTGGTGGGCTATAGCCCATAGACAAAGAGTTGGACCCAACTGACCCTTTCACCAGATTTAGGGCAGTTGCAGGGTCACCAAGTGCTGAAGGATTATATTAGTCTGCTAGGGCTGCCACAAGAAAGTTTCACAGGCTGGGTGGCTTAAACAGCAGAAATGGATGTATCATCTTGCAGTTCTAGAAGCCAAAAGTCTAAGATGAAGGTGCTGGCAGGGTAGATGTCTCTCCTTGGTTTGTGGATGGTTATCTCTCCCTGTGTCTTCACATGGCCTCCCTGCTGCCTGTCTATGCCCTGATCATCTCTTCTTTTAAGGAGACTGGTGGTATTAGAGGGGCGCCCACCCATGACCTCAATTTAACTGAATTATCTCTTTCAAGCCCCCGTCTCAAGTACAGTCACATCCTGTGATACTGGGTTGGGGTGGGGGTGTAGGTTAGAACTTCAACAGATCAGTTTGGTGCTGGGAAAGAGAACACATAATTCAGCTATGATATCATGTCTATGACTTTCAGGAAGGCTGGGAACTCCAGACAGCCCCCCTACTCATGGCCATACACACATTTAGATAACCCAACAGTGCCCTTCCGTTCCTTACAAAGTATTCCAGTTTTACCAGACTTTCTGAGCTCATTAGGCCAGTCTTCTCCAGGATCTCATTTCTTCTGGTATGGGGGATGTTTCCTGGAACATTCCTCTTGAGGATGGCTGCCTTGCTGAGATGGAGGCCACTGTGTTCCCTCACCCACTGCTCCTCTCCTGCAGATCTTTCCCAGTTCTGCTCAAGCAGACCACCAGGCCCAGTTAAGGAGAGCTGTGGTCTTGCCCAAGAAGCCAGGTATATACACCCACTCCCCCAAGCCCCTCAGGGTGGCATTTGAAAAGACAATGTTCCCTTCATCAGCTGGTACTTTCTGTGGTGTCCATAAGCAAGCCTTCAGCGCATGAAGCAGGTTCTAGAAGTGGATGTTCAGAATCGGTTTGCTTCCCACCATTCCTCAAAAAGTGACGCCCTAGTCATGTATGCTGGGAAGGAAGACAGGATTACTGAGCCCAGCGAAGATGCATCTAACGCCTCCGTTTTTTTCCTAGAGCAATTTAGAATCACTTCTCCTCTCCCTGAACCAGAAAAAAACAACCGTTTCCTATACTCTGGGCTCTGCAATTCAATTCTATTTTCTGTGATCACAGTGCTGAGTTTATTACACAGAAACAGCCCTCAGAATCCTCTCCCTCAGATGGATCATTCCTGGGTGGTCCTTCTTGGGTGGGTTCCCCAAGCGCAGGAATCCCTACCACGCCTCCTCCTCTGCCCAGCATGCTGGGCAGATTGTACCTCAGGAAGCTCAGCTCCAGCTTGTCAAGAGATAAGATCAGAGACGTTGCAGAAGGGCCTTGTTTTAACAAGGCCAAAAATACTGGGCTATTCCAACCCTCAAGCCTACTGTGCAAAAACTACACCCCGCAACACATTCTGGCTTTGGGGGCCCTCTCCCGGAGAGTTTCCTCCTCTCGTAAAGATGGATATCACCAGGTGAGGAAAGAGTCACGTTGCTCCCAGCCAAGCTTCCAGTCAGGAGGGCTTCACTTTCAATTACCCAAGAGCAGCTGTAGACGGCTGCTTATGTAACCACCCTGTGCCTCCTTCTCAGGAGGAGGACGTGGAACCATTTGGTGTTTGCTGCATAATGAGTCATGGTCAGATTTAGGGAGTAGAAACAGTGGATTTCCCCTCTGCACTGCTTTATCCGGAACTTCTAGTAAAGGATGTTAAGCTGTGAGTCAGTGGCTGGTGGGGTCAGCCCTGGGAAGGGAAAGTACCACAGAGGGCCCTGAAATGAGGCCTCCACCCCGCCCGACCCAGACTTTCATGCCGAGCTGCTGAAGGAACTCCAGGAGTTGGGCACTCTGTGAGGAGAGTCACTGTTTATTTAGGCCTGTGGCTGACCCGACAGGGGCTTTCCTATCTTGGAAAGGCTGCAGTTACAGCTTTCTCCCAGGCCCTAGACACGAGGCTCCAAAATGAACAGTTTTCTCCAAACCTCTTCTGAATCCCAAGAAATGAAACAAATTTGAGAAGTTGGAACCAAGAAACTAAAAGGTTTGCTTTCATCCAGAAAGAAGAAAGAAATTAAGATATGCTATTGTTTATCCCATTCTGAGGTAAAACAAACAAACCCCCAAGGAAAAGAAATTAAGCTCTGTAAGAAAATGGACCAAACATTATTTGTCCCTTTGCATATTTCTAAGAAATTCAGTCACACTTGTAGAGTTTCACATTATGAAATTATTTCTCCTGACCCCCACCCCCCTTCCTTGCCCCCAGAGATGCTTTTTCAACATGTCTAGGGTTTACTGTGCTTTCTCACAGGCTTTATTGCGCTTTCTTAGCAAGTCACAGGGCTTCCCCACTGGCTCAGAAGGTAAAGAATACGTCTGCAATGCAGGAGACCAGGGTTCGATTCCTGGGTCGGGAAGACCCCGTGGAGAAGGAAATGGCAACCCACTCCCGTATTCTTGACTGGAGAATCCCATGGCAGAGGAGCCTGAAGGGCCTACATTCCATGGGTTCACAAAGAGTCAGACACTACTGAGCGACTAACACGTTCACTTCAGCCAGTCACACCCTACATCTGTGTCCTTGTACAGGACTCTCTCTCTGAGTCAGTGTGTCTACCTTTGCGGAGGTGCGGCAGAAGTTTCAGGGAGTCTGTCTTGATGAGTGATGTAGGGAAATTTGCCTCAATGCACAAAGCTTTGAGCTCTGCCCTTGAGAAGTCACAGAGGCACAGAGGTCAAGGTCAAAGTGCCTCAGCTTGAATCCCAGCACCGCTACCCACCACCAGCTAAGTGACTTGGATGTGCCATTCGCTTCTCTGCTTGGTTCCTTCATCTGTAAAATGGAGTCAGTGAGAGTCTGCACCGTATAGGCGCACCTTATAGGTTTATGAGGTCTGAGGCAATACTTCTAAGGCACTGTAAATGGTTTCTGAACATTCGGTAATGATAATGACAGTGATATTAACATTACCATTATTATCATTGTTGTTTTATTCCTTTTTAGTGACTTTTACCCCCAAACATAAGTAGAACAGCCGGAGTAGGCTTTATGGTGAAGCAGATCCAGCCTTTGTACAATGAGTACAATCTTTCTCTAGTATTTTTCCTGGAGAATGGGGGAAATGTTGCAAATTTATAGCAGAGATTCAATAGAATAAAGGGTAGAAAATTTTTTAGTTTGGAAAGTACTCAGTCCATGGTAGCTATTTTAGTTATTATTATTGAGTTCATGAACCTGAATTTCTGCTCAAATAAGTTCCAGATTGCTTTATCCCCTGTAACAAAATGAAGTTCCAAGACCAGATCACAGGCCTCCCTTTAGAGTATTTCTATGTATATTTAAGATAGAAATTTTCCAAGGGGAGGCAAACTCATAGAATTCTAGTGTAACACAGAGGTCATAAGGGACCAATCTGATGTCTGGTTGAGGGTAAAAAAAGGATAAGGGACAAGGCAATTTTTTAGATTCTTTAAGAAGGGCTCTTTCAGCTGAGTTATATGATTACTTCTTGGTTTGATTTACTTCATGGTATTTTGACCACAGGAAGCAGATGACACACCTCCTCTGTGGATGTGTCATCCTGGAGCCTCTCCGAGTGCTGTAGAATGGATGAGGGGGAGGGCAGCCACATAACCAGCATTGCCACCACCACCATCATCATCCCCCTGCCATACAGCTCACACATTTATGTCAACTTTATTCTTAACATGACCCTGCTGTTTTATATTATTATCTCTAGCTAAAGGACAAGAAAACAGTGTTCCTTAGAGACTTGCAACCTGCCCACGACCCCACAGCTGTAAGTGGTGCAGCTGGGGGTGGAATCTAGGATTCTGATTCTGGAAACATCATCTATTAATACCAGGCTATATTGCCATTACTACTGGGTGTGTGGTGTGGGGCCAGGGTAGGGTCGGGGGTGGAGTGTGGGTTGCTACCTGGAACACCCTCTTCAGCCGTGGCATATAAATCATCTGTCCTCACGTCTCTGTTGGGCAGGAAAGGTGACCTGCTGTCCAGGAAAGCTCGTGGCTGGTTTGTGTTTGAGGGGGCAGCCGCCGACAGGCTGCAAGAGGCCATTGCCATCCTTGGTGTAACTGAGACGAACTTGACCAAAAATGATCCAGTTCCACAGGAGAATGAAATTCCCCACAGTACTTCCAAGTCATTCTGCAGAGCCAGTGGTAGAGGGAGGGAGACCACCCCCTGTCCTTTGAGGTGGTGGCCTCACACAAGAATGATTCCCACCCCCAGTGGCTTCAGGCAGCTATCAGAGCCCTTTGAGAAGGGCAGAGCTGATGGCTTGGACAAGTTTCTTTTCTTGAAACAAAGCTAATTTGTCCAGTTTTTTGTGGCTTTCTTATGTGGAACAACATTAGCTCATCCAAGCTTGTGGTTTATTTGAAAACGAAATTCCGGTAAATCTTTCGCACCATCTGGCAGTGTGGTGATTGGCCACGAGTTAGGAACAAGCCACTGAGCACACAAGAAAACAAAGCGAAGAAAACCCACCCCAAACAAGAGGCTTTCTGTAATCTCTGCACCAAAACAACCCCACCGGGCTCTCAGGACGGGGCTGCCCTACGAGCAGAGCTATAACCTGTCACTCTCCAGGTGGGAATGGGTTCCTCTTGATTGCTGAGGCTCAGTGGAATTTCTCAGGCTTAGCTTTAGCCAAGGCCTTGCATTCTTTCTATATAGATTAGAAGGGGCCCTCTGAGATCACATGCAGAGGATCTAGAAACCAACATGAGTGATCAGGAGAAAAGGGAAATTCAGCCATCAGTGATTGACCTTTGGAGTACAGAAAAATGAGTAGGCCTAGGTCCCTGAGGGTGTAAAAGATTTTATTCTTATTTATGTGTCTGCCACACCCATCAGTCCTGTCCCCACCTTCATTATACATACAGCAGACATTTCCCCAGCGCTGCCTATGTGCCTCAAACTGCCTATGTCAGAGGGACCACACTGTGAACTAGACAGACATGATCCTGCCTTTAAAGAGCTTAGCATCTAGTAGGATAGAAGGATTAGAAAACACATCATTTAAAGTAATACTTTCAAATATACTAACTACTGTGCCAGAGACAAAACAGGGGCTGAGAATGAGAATCAGTGTAGGAGGTTGAGGGATCAGGACCATTTTTAGCTGGGTTGCTCAGGGAGGGCTCTCAGAGGAGGTGACATTTAAGCTGAGACTCTCATGATGAGATGATGCTCGTCAGGCAAGGTGTGGGAAAGCCGAGAGTGCTAGAGGAACTAAGGGACCTGAGAAGACAGGCAAGAAGAAAGGATTCATAAAACAGAACAAGAAGCCATTTCCTCCTTTTGCACAAGTGCCAGGCAGGAAGGCATGATCTAGCTTACATGGAAGAAGAGTATTTTTGTCATTCAGGAGAATGAATCATAGAAGGACAAGAATGGAAGTAGAGAAACAAGAAATTATTTCAGTTGTCCAGGTGAGAGGTGATGGTGGCTTGGGCCAAATAGAAGGCAATGGAAAGAGAGACAAGAAAGAGATCAGAGGTAGAACCAATACAATTTTCCAATGGATTTGACACTGGAGGGGAAAGGGGGTGATTCAGTAAGGATGCTCCCAGGTCTTTAGCTTGAGCAACTGGGTAGATAGTGACACCAGTTAGTGAAATGTAAAAGCACAGTGGGAGCACCATTATTGGTGGGAGGGATCAAGAAATCTGTCTTAACCTTGCTACCTTTGAGACATCTGATATATTTAACTTGGAATACCAAATAGAGATTCTAGAGTTCAGCAAAGAAAAAATATAAATTAAGATGTCATTAGCACGAAGCTGGTATAACTCATGGGGAATGATGAACCGACTAAGTAGATGCAGAGTAGAAAATTACCCCAGAAAAGAATATTTAGGGATTTCTTCTGTCCTGGCCTGCACAGGCCCCTGGGCAGGAACACAGACAGAGGCTCTACAGCCACATCAGAAGGGGCCTTGTGTACATGTGTGTGGAGACCCCAGCCTCTTGTGTACAACTCACAATCTCCATCACTAGTCCACTTACTATCCACAAGTCAGGGATGAACTTGGGGGAAAGGCTCTAGGCCCAACTGAAAATGGGCCTCAAGTTGTTTGGAAGGAATTCCAGGGTCCTGGAGAAGTGGTCAGAAAGGAAGCCTGTGTGGTGGGTGGGACCTGTGGACCCTCATTCATCTGGATAAGGGTCAGAGCAGGGACCACTAAAGCACAGGATACAGGGCAAGGGACCAGACCCCAGATCCTAGGCTGGTTCTGCGCATGTTATACTCCTAGGGTCACCAAGGCCATTTCTCCAGGCAGCTGATGCAATAGACCTAGGAAGGGAACTTGCATAACTCACTCTGCCAACCCCTGGACTACTTCTGTGGCTTTTGCTACACAGTCTCCCACCTTGATCCATACTGACCTTGTCACAGTAGCAGTGAGCAGCCTTCTAAACTTGTCAAGACTTCTATTGGTGGGAAGGAGGGAAATGATGAAGATGAGGATTCTAAGATGAAGGCATGGGTGAAAGGGAAGCAGGGCAGCTACAGAGCCTGACCTCAGCCAGGTGCATCACCAGCCCAAGGCTCAGGGTCCAGGACATTCAATGGACACTGGAGCATCGAGCATGGTCCAATGAGATAGCAAGGAGAGACCATCCTTCAGGTTGTGCCCACTATGAGAGTTCTAATCCCTGAGTGGCATTCAGGAGGTGAAGAGCAGCATGGTTTCTGCTGGACTGTCCACTCCAGTCCCAGATCCAGCAAAGTGTTGACTGGCCAAAGAACAGAATTCATTCAATGGCCTTGGACCCCAAGGGCTGGGAGTTAGCAAGAGCCAACTTTCTAACTGTGAGCCTTGGGACTGTATTCCCTTTTTAGTGCATTATGAAGGTGCTTGGCAAGACAATTCATTCTACTCTGTGAACTGGGTCAACGTTTTGGGAGAGGCAGGGTGCCAAGGGTGAGATGCATTTGCTCATTTACAGTGTGTCATCCACTCACACCTCCAATATTGGGACCACTGACATCATGAGTTAATTTCCTGCTTCATAATAGAGGGCTAAGCCACCTACCTCTGACCCAGTTGGCTCAAGTCAAGACAGGGTTGCAGGCTCAGCCCATCAGCTTTCAGTTTTCAAAAACTCAAGGACTGGCAGCCCTCCCATCAACTTGAGGACTGATGACCAGGTCTTATTTGATGTCTAAATAATGAAATCCTTAGCGCTCCTCATCTAACTGAGCAAATTCCCAAGGGGCAGATGTCAATAACTCAAGTCAAGACAGGGTTGCAGGCTCAGCCCATCAGCTTTCAGTTTTCAAAAACTCAAGGACTGGCAGCCCTCCCATCAACTTGAGGACTGATGACCAGGTCTTATTTGATGTCTAAATAATGAAATCCTTAGCGCTCCTCATCTAACTGAGCAAATTCCCAAGGGGCAGATGTCACATACAATAGGGCTATAAAAATAATACAGCTGCCTGACTCTCTGTACCTCTTTTTTTTTTTTTTGTCTTCATAGCAACCCTAGTCTCCCTGTAAGGCTGTCAGGGAAAGGCCCTGAGAACCAGTAACGATATGTCTCATTCCAAAGCCCAACAGTGGCACATTTTCTGGCCTTGGGCAAGTCATTCCATCTATCTGCTCCTTTCCAAAATGTGAAACAACCCAAAAGGAAGCAGGGAGAATTCAACAGTTGAGTAGAAAGGTTTGAGCAACTTGGTTTCATCGGTGCAATAATGACCTCTTTCTCTTTACAAGACTTTGGCTCCTCTTCTCACTTCACTTTTGATAGTCAAGTGTATTTGCAAGTAAATGCGAGCTCTTATTAGCAATCTGCAGAGCTTTCTAAAAGCCTCTGGTTTCCAGCTTCCAGAGAAAATGTCAGGGACCCTTTAGAGTGTTACTTAGAATGGCTTTCAATAAGACTCAAGTCAAGACCATTTTGGAGCAAGATTTATGTGAAAATGAAAGTTTGTTATATTCTTTCTTTAAATTAAGGCAACTCAAACTTTGTTTCTTTGCATTGTGGCCTTGAACTTGATATGCTCAGTTACCTCAAAAGACAGACTCATAGTCTAGGCCATGGTTCTGTGTGTGTCGCATTTCAATGCTTAACCAATGTTTCTGGCCAGAGAAGTGAAGGCATGTATGACTAAATCTTGATTAGTGAAAAGTCACCTACCATTAAGTTTCACCCTCACTCTGGAATTCTCCAGATTTGGTGTTTAGGATCCTCAACATCAGGATCCTGACTTTAACTTCCAGCTTGTTACTTTAGCAGAGTTCAAGTTTCGCTTGGATTGAGGTGAAACCAAAAATAGATTCACTACGCTTCTCTGAAGCTGTGGGAAAACACTAAAAAGTACAGTTTGTATAGGGGAAAAAAGTGCAGTTTGTGTATGGGCTTGATCTACAGAAACAGAAACTAAGTCTCAGAGACATCGAGCATGAGGTATGGTCTTATTCCTAAGTAACCACTTGTGGTTTAAGTGCATTGAAAATCCCCCACCCTGAAGATCTGGGAGAATGACAACGAAACATGTATACAATCAATATGGGAGATGAAGCACCAGTCTATGTTCAATACAGGATACAGGATGCTTGGGGCCGGTGTATGGGATGAACCGGGGGGATTGGCAGGGAAGGGAGGTGGGAGGGGGCTTTAGCATGGGGAGATCGTCTACACCTGTGGCTGATTCATGTCAATGTATGGCAGAACCAATACAGTACTGTGAAATGGAATAAAGCATTAAACAAACAAAAAAAAGTAAGCTGGCTAAAATAAATAAATAAAGTAACAATACTCCAATAAAAAAATAATTAAATAAAAAATAAGCTGGCTATACAATACAGTATTTTTAACTCTAGTCATCATGCTATATGTGATATCCCCAGGGCTTATATATTTTATAACTGGATGTTGGTGCTTTTTGACTATCATTCTCATTTCTGAATTTTAGTTTATGATGAATATCAGTTTAATAAACTAGCTTTTATTCCACATTAAAAAAAAAAAAAAAGAAAATCCCCCACCCCAAATTGTAGTCAGCCATCTTGCTCACACGTCTCTAAATGCTCCTAGATTCTCTATACCAGGACAGGAATTCTATGCCATTCCCAATATCTTCACACGATCAATTTATCAGATTTGCTTCTGAGAGTCTGAACACAATCAGGTCCAGAGAAGAGAGTAGTTCAACCTTACTGGTCTCCAGTCTGTAGAAAAGCCCAGACCACTCACTTCCTACTAGAAGCTAGGGATGATCCAGAAGATTCCATGTGGTTCATGGGTACCATTTTCCCATTCCACCATGAGGTCTAATGAACCTCTGATGGACTAAGTATTTAATGTAAGACAGACTGAAGAGCTTCCTAAAGAGACTGTTGATATTTAATACCAGACTAAGTTTATTGTGTTTGTTGCTCGGTTGTTTCCAACTCTTCACAACCCCAAGGACTGCAGCCCACCAGGTTCCTTGGTCCAGTGGAATTCTCCAGGCAAGAATACTGGAATGGGTAGCTATGCCCTTCTCCAAAGGATCTTCCTGACTCAGGGATCAGACCTGGGTCTTCTGCATTGCAAGCAGATTCTTTACCATCTGTGCCACTAGGGAAGGCCATAAAAATGGGCAGCATGTGCCGGGAGCCAGCGTGAGGAACTCTGCCCATGGCAAAGGTCATGAGGAAGGAGGCTTCAGCATACACAAAGGCGGGATCAAGCCTCAGGAAACTCCCTGTTCCTTAGCATCTACCCCTAAAACCAGAATCTGCCTACTTTACTGTTTTATGCTCTCACCTACACCTCTGACTTTATGGGGGGCTCTCACCCATCACTTCTCTCGGAGAAGGAGTTAACCTACAGCTCCAGTTAATAAAAATTCCTGGGCATGACAAGAGTGTTTAACTTACAAACTCCTGTGAAGGTTACCTAGCCTGCCTGTATACAGGTTTGTCTGGCCACATGTGATTGTTTACAGCCTCCCGACCGTGAGAGGCACGAGATGTTTTAGACTTACTAAAGGCAGATTCTTTTAGGAAGTTAGAAATTATTAGTATAGTGGGTTGATTAGGAATTATATTGGTGAAGGGTTTTTCATTTGTTGAGCCAATATTTGCTGCTAAATCTCCATATTCCCTGACCTTATAATGAATATGACTAGCATTTAGAAGAAATAAGTATTAACCTTTAAGATTAATCATGTTAAACCTTAGGCTAAGTAAATTTCTTTCTTAATTGTAACCCACTATACTCTCACCCTATAAGAATGCAACTTTTATCTGGTACCTTCAGAGGGTGGTGCTTGGTTTAAGAAAAATCACCCCTGGAAAATGAGTTTTTTGGTTGACTGACCGTTATCAGAAAGAAAGGATCATAAAATGTTAGTGGGCCTCATGGCCAGAAGATGATGTAAAACCCCTAAGACCTTTTTGTATACATTTATATGAATCACCTGATTTTGATAAAGGTCAGGACTGCTGACCCCCGTGTGACTTTAAAATTTCCATTTGTCTCTATGTGTAACAAAAAGTATATAAGCAAACCTGAAAATAAAGAAATTGGATCAGTTTCTGGAAAGACTGATTCCCCTGTGTCGTTCTTTCTTGTTCTCCGATCTTCTGGCTGATTTCCCATCTGGAGCACAGGTCCTCGCCAAGCCTACCAATTTTGCCCTGGCTTTTAAGTTCCACGCGAGAGGGAGCCTAAGGCTGGGCACCCTCTGATATTCAAGTGGGTGCCAGTGGCCTACGTAGGTGGTGCAAGCTTCTTGTCTCGAAGCTTTATTGGCATCCCACTTAAACCTAGTTATTCGCCTCTTTTTCTCCACTAATTTTCCTACTACACTGTTTCTTTCTAATCTCCCTCCATTCTTTAATTAAGCAATTAATTCCTAGGATGCTGACTCCGTCCCTGCTTTGAATTACCTTGGATCCACCAGAGCTGGACCCCGGCAAGCACATGTGCTCAGTCACATCCGACTCTTTGCCACCCCATGGACAGAAGAGCCCACCAGGCTCTTCCCCAGCATTTGCAGGCAGATTCTGAGCCATTGGAGAAGTTTACTGTAGTGTCTAAAAGCCTCACTACTTAAAGTGTGGACCCCAAATCAACAGCTACATCTGGCAACTCATTAGAAGTGTAGAACCCAGGACCCTCTCCAGACCTAATGAATTCTGAATTCTTCAGCAGATCCCTAGATGATTCATTCGGATGCACATAAAAGTTTGAGATGCACTGGCCTAAAGTACAGAATCTTTCCCTGTCTTCCTCATTGTCCAGTAAGTTCAACTTAAGCAGCTATAGCACAATATGAAAAACCTTTTTTCCCTACACATCTCAATGCACCCTAAGATAATTTGTGACCCTACTGCAATTGAACAGAGGTAAAGAGCAAACTGCAGAGAAAAGTGGGAGCTTCTGTCAAGTCTCTGAGTAAAAAGAAGCAGGTAAAACCATGCTGGCAATTGTGTGTCAGCTCACATGTCACTTCTCTCTATTGACAGCTGCCGTCTTGAGTGCTGTGCTGAAAAGGATTGAGTCATCCCAAGGTCAGTGGGAAGGAGAGCCATGCCAGATTAGCTATGGCTGTCCTGGCTGAGGGATGGGAGAGTACCAGACCACCTTCCCAAGTTTGTCAGCTCTGAGGTAGGAGATGTGCTGAGAAGGACCAGCTGGGAAAGAGCCTTCGATCTCATCTCACAAAAGCTGCAGCAAAAGCTGCAGGGAAAATTATAAGTTCTTTCTGATTCTTTTCTTTCCACGCTTGCATGGCTTGTGGGATCTTAGCTTCTGACCTGGCCCTTGGAAGTGAAAGCTCAGAGTCCTAACTACTGGACCACCAGGGAACTCACACTTTATGCTTAAAGAAAATGGTTCAGTGAATGACATGGGCATAGCAAGTCTACCTCACCATAGGAGAGGCCCTGAGCATTTCGGGATCCCAGTCATTTTGACTTCATTCTCTTTAAGATGCAAGGGGCCAAGAAAAAGTGTTTTGCTAAGCATAGCATCAGAAGAACAAGTTATCAGGACCAGACTTGGTCCTTCTGTGTGGAAATGTTGCTTTCTTAAGTTGTAGAAGCGCTGGTTATATATGATTTAGGTTTCATGAATTTTACCAGAAAAAAATGTTTCTGCAAACATTTTTTTGTGTATGAACTGTATTATTTAAAAGAAATTCCATATTTAAGATGTTAAAGATCAGACATCTTATTTCCTCCCCTTCTTTATGGCATTATGGTAAGAGCACTGGACTGGGAGTTGAGAAGATGTAGGTTCCAACTCTGATCCTCTTCCATACTAGCTGTGTCTGCTGCTGCTGCTGCTGCTAAGTTGCTTCAATCGTGTCCACCTCTGTGTGACCCCATGGACAGCAGCCCACCAGGCTCCTCTGACCATGGGATTCTCCAGGCAAGAATACTGGAGTGGATTGCCATTTCCTTCTCCAGCTATGTCTACACTTAAGTTAATAAATCTCTCTAAGCCTAGTTTCACTGGTGACTGGTACATACTAAGCAATCAATAACTTTCTTTAAAGAAATCAATCCAAGCTTCCACGATAAATTTTATTTCATTGGAGTACATATTTTTGTTAACACGAGACTCTTTGATCTCTGAAATTTTCAGGGCATCAGACAGATGCTGGGGGTGGAGAAGTATAAATCTTTGCAGTTAAATTCATTCCTCTTTTGATTTAATGGCACAGACCTCCCTGGAAGAAAGAGATCAGGCCAGAAGACCACCCCTCCTAGAGGTCCCTGATTCCCTAAATAAATGTGGTCAGGTTGAAGAATATTAATAGAAGCAAAAGCACAACAAGAATTTGCCATAGTCTGCCCCTCCCAAAGGGCTAAAAATAGACAAAAACAGACTACTTCAGGTGGCCCTGGGCTGTGCTACATCCTCCTGGGGCACAGCGCCCAGGGCTCAGGGGCTACTCCCAGAAGTCCCCAGACAGACCATTTACTTTCATATTTCCAGAGACCCATTCTAAAGTCACTCACAAACAGCTGCATTTGCTGGGGATCTTCAGCAGCAACAACGATCCCACCCAGAACAGGCAGAGAACCGTAAGCTCATTGTCTGGGCCCACCACTTCCAGTGGGCGGGTGGAGAGCCGGAGCAGGCTGAGGTCCGCAACCCTTTCCCAGCTGCCTGCTGGACTTGGAGGCTGAAAGCGGGGATGGCACATGGGAGAGCCATGATCTCCTGCTGCTGGTGATTCCTAGGGCATCCGGGTGCGGGGTCCACCTCCAACACCAGGGGGAGCATATTTTGTACGGCTCCAAGAGCCTCTGCTGGCAGGTGAGAACCACATGAGGCTGGGAAGTCACAGAAGTAGCTGGGGGGTGGTGGAGGTATGTGGTGGTGGTGATGTGAGTTCTCATAGTCCAGACCATCCTGGTGCTGAATCACTGTGTCTTCTTGCTTTCCTTGCCTCAGGGGCCTTTGTCCATTTCTCCATTAGTCTGCTTAGGACACCTGGGCTTCCCAGATGGCTCAAGCGGCAAAGAATCCATGTGGGTTCAATCCCTGGGTCAGGAAGATCTCCTGGAGAGGGAAATGGCAACCCATTCCAGTATTGTTGCCTGGAAAATCTCATGGACAGAGGGGCCTGGCAGGCTGTAGTCCATGAGGTCTCAAAGAGTCAGACACAACTGAGCGTCATGCCCAGCTCATTCAACCTGCTCCAGCTGCATTCCCCACTTCACTTTCACAGGCATCCTGAATCTCTAGGTTCCCCAGTGGCTCAGCAGTGAATAATCCGTCTGTAATGCAGGAGATGCAGGAGATGGGGGATTGATCCGTGGGTGGAAAAGATCCCCTGGAGAGGGGTATAGCAACCCATTCCAGTGTTCTTGGTAGGAGAATCCCATGAACAGTGGAGCCTGGCAGGCTGTGGTTCATGGGGTGGCAAAGAGTGAGACATGGCTGAAGCGACTAAGCACTTTTGTACCTTCTCCAGAAACATACCAAAAGAATCCCATACCTTCTAGAAGGATGTAGCCGCTTTCACCCCCCACAGAAAATCAATTCAGGCCAGGTCTCCTGGCATCTTATTGCCTATGAAGTTGTGTGAGGCTTAGGCCCCCTGCCTTAAGTATGAGACTCTTATTAGACTACAGGAAAATTGAGCAGCAGCTATTTGGCTTTTCCCCCTGAGACAGTCTCCAGTGGGATTTGATCTGTTTCCTCCTCTCTTTTCTCCTTGCCACAAAATGCTTTGCTCAGGATACTTGGCACCAGAAACTCATCATGTGCCAACCAGAAACTTATGTGTCCCTGTTCCTCAGGGATCAGGATGCTTTTACATCATCTGAGGCAGAGTGGCCTCCGTCTCCACATTGTCTGAGGGGTTTCCTCCTTTTAACACTTGAAAGTGTTAAATCACTGTTGTGCCCTTTCCTCTCCTGCTCCATCCTTCTCCCGGGGAGGAAACGGCAAGTTCTCTCCTCATGTGATTTCTAGTCACAGACAAAATCCTGAAGTGAACACGGGTTTACTAGAGCCTATGTTTGTGCTGCCTGGTGTCTTTTTTTCCCTATCTTCCTGGCTGGACATCACCATGGCAGGAGTCTGGAGCTGCCTCTCAGATCCCAGCATGGTTGCCACACATGCCCTGAAGCACAAGACACAACATTAACCTTTTAGGGGATTTTAAAGAGCGAATGAGACCGTACATGGCATGCTATTTACGTCTCTTCTTCTTCACCCCTCCTTTTTAAAGCAGCTATTTGGAACGGACAGAAGAGAACAGAAGTCAGAGAATGGTCTATGCATCCTTTCCTAAGTTATGATTAAGGTGGAAGCTCGTTGTCATCCCGACCATCGGTGCAATCAAGCATATGATAGAGCGAGATTTTGGACCATTTTTATCAGTTTTGGAGCTGCAGCTCTTCCGTGGCCAAATTTCCCTTCATGTCTCAGATTTCCCAGCGTAGAATAACATTTCCCGCACAGACAGGCCGGGCCTCTGCTCTCCTGCCTCGGCTGACCACTGTTCACTGTAGCTGCATGCAAGAGGGAGGAGTGGATGCCTTCCAGCTTGCTGGGGTTTGGAACGGCACCTCTCATCCCCAGAGAAGGGATTCTCTGTGGGGGCTGAGTTGGCAGCGCTCAAGCTTGCCTTGTGGTCGGCACGTAGGCCATCAGAAATCATCGGGGTGTCAACATGCCAAGCTGAGGCCATCCTGGGGCAGAAGGATTTATTGCTAACAGAAGAAAGAAAAGAAAGTATCTCTCTAACACTGCTCTCCAGGCCACTATCATAGCAAGGGACTCCACTGTTCCCCCGTCAGTTCAATATCTAATTCATCATGCCTATGTTTCTCCCCAGCAGTTCAGGCCTGCCTGCCATCAGGAACAGGTGCCAAATCAGAGTGTGGAATTTTCCCAGCAGGCCCCAGGGTGTGTTGCTGCCAAGGCAACTGTGGTAGGCTTGAGGAATAGCAAGTGAACCACAAATCCAGAAAAGGAAGAGGAGGCCGCCTTTTTGGCGTGGGTTGACTCAGGTACAGGCTGTCCCTTGAGGAAAGATGTGGGCTGTGAAGACCCCCTCAGTGCCAAGGCCAGACAAGGCCAGGGCAGGCCAGGCTGGACCCCACAGAGCAGCTTCCCAAAACTGGGTTAATCGGACCAGGTGAGGACAACAGAGAGTGGCTGCCCGTGAAGGTCACAGCAGGCTCTGCCCAGGAGTAGCAGGAAGCAGTGGGTTGCTGGGACGTCCTGAGACCTGTGTTCAGTGAGCAAAAGCAGCACTGAGTGAGCGTTTGGAGTAAGGGCTGGAGCTAAGCGGATGCCAGGGAAGAAGCAGAGCTGTGTGCCACATAGGGGCAGGCCTGGCCTCCAGATAGGATTGGGCACGTTCAGAGTGGAATGGCCATAGATGTAGGCTTGGCCTTCAGAAGAGAGGAACAAGGGCAGTGATATCCATGGAGGGGAGGTCAAAAGTCCAAGCCAAGTGGGTAGAAACAGAGTAGCAAGCTCTTTGGGGCCAGTCAGGTGCAAATATGGATTGGCATTCTCTGATAGAGCCTGGTTCTCCTCCTCCTCGTGATGGCAACTCCACCTGTGACCAGCATGGCATGCAACCTACCTAGACAGACAGGAGACTTGTACCCAGTACTGCTCACCTGCCGTCACTTGTTCTGGCTCTGCACCTTGGCTGCAATTCTGAGACCACATCCAAGGTGAGTGGGAGTGACTGATGCGGTGTGATGCCTGCAGTGGAAACAGGGGGAGAGATGAAGGCGCAGTGGTCATGGACATGGTTTTCCTTCCTGAGTTTTTGCTTCATTAACTTCATGAATAGAAACAATGACAGATTTTATTTTCTTGGGCTCCAAAATCACTGTGGAAGATGACTGCACCCATGAAATTAAAAAACATTTTTTTTTTAATGTTGGAAGAAAAGCTGACAAAGATAAGCTAGACAGCACATTAAAAAGCAGAGACATCCCTTTACCGACAAAGCCTGCTTGCTCCTTGGAAGAAAAGTTATGACCAATCTAGATAGCATGTTAAAAAGCAGAGAAATTACTTTGCTGGCAAAGGTCCATATAGTCAAAGCTATGGCTTTTCCAGTAGTCATGTATGGATGTGAGAGTTGAACCATAAAGAAGGCTGAGCACCAAAGAACTGATGCTTTCAACTTGTGGTGCTAGAGAAGACTCTTGAGAATCCCTTGGACAGCAAGGAGATCAAACCAGTGAGTCTTAAAGGAAATCAACCTTGAATATTCATTGGAAGGACTGATGCTGAAGTTGAAGCTCCAATACTTTGGCCACCTGATGCTTCCCTGGAGTTGGTGAAGGACTGGGAAACCTGGCATGCTGCAGTCCATGGGGTTGCAAAGAGTCAGACACGACAGAGAGACTGACTGAACAGAACTGCGAAGAGCCGACTTCATTGGAAAAGACTCTGATGCTGGGAATGATTGAGGGCAGGAAGAGAAGGGGGCAAGAGAGGATGTGATAGTTGGATGGCATCATCGACTCAATGGACATGAGTTTGAGCAAACACTCCAGGAGACAGTGGAGTCTGATGTGCTGCAGTTCATGGGGTTGCAAAGAGCTGGACATGACTGAGCAACTGAATAACAACAACAACTTTATGAAGACAAACGTTTTGTTGAGAATGACTGAGCCCACAATTTGAAATGAGAACCATAGTTTTACATTACGCTTTGCATTAATTTAAACAAAATTGTACATAGCAAATTAAGGATGTGGAATGAGATTTGACATGAAACTCCAGGCCTTCATCACTAAACAAATAAACAGTATCATTGTATTTGATTATTTGGTTCTCGTCAAGTTTTGATTCATCTAGTTCATTATGCCTCCTCTATGGACACATTTATTGGATAAGATTAAGATTTTTCCAAGTCTGAATTGAAATTCCCACTGGACTGAAACATTGATTCCCTGATACTCCTTGTATTCCAACACTGAACATCACTTGCAGAAAAACTTGACATTCTCTTTTCTAAAGAGTATTGAGTGGGCATAGAAGGATTGTTCTATCCAATGACCTCTTAGGGAGGTGGAACAAAGCTATTTCCTCCTACTTTTTAAACGAACAGAGCTATGAATGTCTAATATTTATATAGGGTTTAAAATCTTAGAGTTTGTGCTGGCAGTCTGATAAGGAGAAAAGTAGACAAACGTTGAATAACAAGGTATCAAGCACTATGCTGGAGCTTCTTCCTATAGATTGTGTCGTTAAATCTTTAGAATAACCCAGAAAGGAGTCTTTGCTCCATTATTATATATAAGTATAGGACAGTTCAGATAGATTGAACGCTACAGAATAATAACTGGTAGATCTAACATTTGAATCTGATTGTAAACCCCATGGTGCTGCTGGATTCTATTCTTTTGATGGTGATTATTTTGAACTAGTTGTTTCTTCAAACACTTTATGCTATAGCTTTATAGCTTGACACATTAGCTGCATTCACAATTAGATAAATAAACTGATTAGTCAACTTGAAATAGAGTTTGATGTTCTGTCTTTCCAATACTGTAGTTATTATTTTTTTTAATATTGTATCTATAACTTAAATGGTGCAGATATTTCAACAATATTTAGATCTGGAGGCAGATTATTCTGTAAAGTTTATGATATGTGATAAAAGGCAAAAAAGTACAACCTGAGCTGACCTCATTGAGTCTTCCATTTTCACTTATATGTTTTTAAAGTTTTCAGATAATCCAAGGGCATCATAATTCTTGACTAGAAACTGGGCTCATTTTCCTCTATCATTTCTTTTTTGTGTTCACCTGCTCATTCTTTCTTAGCTCTCCTGCAGATCTCCTGATTTGGGGATTTCAGCTCTATAAGAAACTACATTTTAAAGCATGAATCATTCTGATATGACTGATGGAAAGATGTCTGAGGTATATGAAAGTATGGGGACAAAGAAATTGTTGGCCTGTGTCAAAACTGATTGTAAAGAGATGCTCAAAGCCCAGACCTGCCCACAGGAAACCTGGCTGCTGCAGCAGAGAAAAAACAGAGAGGAAGCATTTGAATCTGAAAACAGAGAAAATCAGAGGCTCTTAGGACAGAACCTTTAGACAGTATAAACTCTTGAATAACAACAAAGAACTACTTGGGATACAGGTGCTGTTTTTATCATTTAATTCTACTGAAAGTATGGATTTGAGATGAAAGAGAAAGAGCTAAGAGATCAATGATTGCCTGTCCAGAGAGTGTGGATAACCTAGATTTAGATTTGGGGCCCACTGGCTTAAGATACTGGAATACTGGGTTCTTGGCCACAAGTGGTTCACTTTTCACAGGCACAGAAATAATGTGTCTGCCCAGAGGCTAGACTGACAGACTCAAAAGGCTTTTAACTCAATATAGTGGATGAAGGAGGAAAGCAATCAGATAAACCTGGGAAAACAGTTATCATGGAGAGGGGCAGGTAGAAACATGGAAAGAAGAAATTGAGAAGGAAAGGACATGGTGAGTCATATCTGTGATGAAGAGCAGCCTTCAATATCAGTGCATCAAGAGTGGGGAATTCACAAAGGATCTGGTCCTCTGTAAAAAGTTCTGAGGAAACTTCAAGGGCACAGCTTAGGTGGGGAATAAGGCAAGATGCCAGGAGGCAGAGCGGCAGAAACAGTTTGAGAATTTGATCCCAGAATGGGTTGTAGTGACAAGGTGCAGGAAGTAGGCTGAATCTATGCTTTAGATAAACATGTTTATTAAGGTGTACCTTATCCTTAAATTTTAAGAGATATAATACCTTGCTTAGGGAGCTCAACTTAGTGCTCTGTGACAATATAGAAGGGTGAAATGTGGTGGGAGGTGGGAAGGATGTTCAAGAGGGAGGGGATATATGTATACCTATGGCTGATTCATATTGATGTATGGCAGAAACAAACATAACATTACAAAGCAATAAATCTTCAATTAAAAATTTTAAAAATACCTTGTTTAAAAAAGTCAAGAAGAAGAAGGCTGGATCTTTTCCAAGTTGCCAAGGGTTATTCAAGCTAATGTATGTATTTAGGAGGTGACAAGTGGAAGTTGGGCTTGTTAAGAGGCCTATGGCTAGTCCAAAAGTACATCTTTGGGCTTAATTTCACACATATTAATAAAACTGGATAGAATTTCTTACTGACATATTTATTTATTCAACAAATATGAATTGGGTGCCTATTTTGTTGGGGTGCTGAGGATAGAGCACTGAATGAAAGAGATGAGAGCCATTCAATGATGGAGCCTAACTAAAAAATGAGAGGGGACGAGACAAAAGATAAACAGGGTAACAATTCAATTAATGAGTATTGTACACGGTGGTTTCTCCTATGAGAAAAAACGTGATAAGATTGAGAGGCTGCCAGTAGAGATGCAGAGAGATGGGCAGTCAACAGGAAAAGGGAGATGGTCAGGGCAGCATTTCTGAGGATATGCTATTTGAATGAAGTCCTAAATTATGAGTCGGAGTCACAATGGGAGGGAATAGAGACTGAATAATCTAAGCCAAGGGAACCACATTCACAGTTGCCCTGAGGGAGAATCCCACCTGGAAAGTTTCAGAAAATTAAGCCAGAGTAGCTGGAGGATTGTAAATGAGGGGAAAGTAGGAAGAAATGAGGCTGGAAAAGTAGACAGGGCCTCATCAGATTTTGAGAGTAATGGTGAGGAATTTGGATTTTTTTCAAGGTATAATAGGAAGCCATTGGATCTCTACAAGACTATCAGTAGATTTCTCAGCAGAAATTTTGCAGGTCAGAAGACAGTTGGGTGACATATTCAAAATATTTAAAGGAAAAAAATTGTGAGCCAAGAATACTATACTTGGTTGGATAGCATCACCTACTCAATGGATATGAGTTTGAGTAAGTTCTGGGAGTTGGTGATGGACAGGGAAGCCTGGTGGGCTTCAGTCCATGGAGTCTCAAAGAGTCAGACACAACTGAGCAATTGAACTGAACTAAATTAATACTATACTTGGCAAAGTTGTCCTGCAGAAGTGAAGAAAACATAACAATTTTCCCAAACACACAAAAAGTGAGGGAGTTCATCACCATTAGACTTGCCTTACAAAAAAATGCTAAGGGCATTTTTCAAGCTGAAATTAAAGGGTGCTATTTAACATCATAAAAACATACGTGTTCACAACTCACCAGTGAAAGTAAATAGATTCTCAGAAATTTTCTAGTATTGTAATGATGAAACACAAATCACTTCAATTTTAATTAAAAAATTAAAACCAGACATATTGAAATAAATATAACTATAATAATTTGTTAGTAGATACACAATGTAGAAATGATTACAGCTGTAACATCAGCAACCTAAAATGTGAGGGGAAAAAAGTAGAAGTATAGGGTTTCAATATGCTATCAAAGTCAGGTTGTTTTCAGCTTAAAATAGGATGTTATAACTCCAAGATATTTTACATAAATTTCACCATACCCCAAAAGGTAAAGCCTGTAGTAGATATACAAAAGATTAAGATAAGGACATCCAAACATGTTGCCACAAAAAGTCACCAAGTCATAAAGAAAGAGAGCAAAAAAGAAGAAAGTAACAAAGGAACTACAAAACAGTCAGAAAACAATGAACCAAATGGCAATAGTAAGTCCTTACCTATAAATAACTACTTTAAATGTAAATCAGTTAAATTACCTGATCATATAGTGGCTGAATGAATAAGAAGGAAGCAGAAAACTCCAAGATACACCAATATGCTGCCTACTTTTTAGCCTTAAAGACACATGTGGACTGACATTTAAGGAATGAGAAAGATATTCCAAGCTAATGATAACCAAAGGAAAGCAGAGGTGGCTATACTTGTACCAGTCAAAATAGATTTGAAGCTAAAAATTGTCATGAAAGACAAAGGTTATTATATTAAGATTTAGAGGTCAGTTCATCAATAAGATACAACAACTGCAAATCTATATTGAGCACCTAAATATATAAAGCAAATGCTAACAGAACTGAAAGGATAAGTAAATGACAATGCAATAACAGTCGGTGATTTTACTACCCCATTCTCAACAATGGACAGCTCATCCTTACTGAGAATAAATAAGGAGGCAGTGGATTTGAATCACGCTCTAGACCAAAGGTACCTAATAGACATAAACAGAATATTCCACAAAATAGCAGTAGAACACACAGTCTTCTCAAGCACGTATAGAACATTTTGTAGGATAGATCATATTTTGAGCCACAAAACAAGTCTCAAAAATTCAAGATGACTTGGATGGATCTATGGGAGACAGATTTTCTCAGGTATAAAAGTCTGTATCATATATTACCTACATACCAGATAGCATCAACCACAAACAAAGCATAAAATATCAGCAGACAGAATGACTTAGCTAGCTGACGTTAGCAAGCCTCTGTCATCAGTTAGTCCAGTGCTGGCACAATGTGCGTATGAATGGGGTACCATCATAGCATAGTTGGAGGCTATTCATGGGCTCAGTAACATGGACTTCCAATCACCAAGGCTGATATAGCTATTCCTACCACCAAATGTCCAGTCTGCTACCAACAGAAACCAATTATAAGGCCCTGGCATGATCTCATTCCTCAAGGAATTGACCAGACACTTGATGGCAAACTGGTTATATTGGACCCTTTCCACCTGAAAAGAACAGTGGTGTATATTCTGGGTGTGGTTTTATTTTTCCCAGGACTTCAGCCTGCACTGCTATCAAAAAGTTTATAGAGTGTTTGATCCATTGAATTGGGATCATGTATAACAACACGATCTGGATCCATTGAATTGGGATCTTGTATAACAACACGATCTGGATCTACAAACTCACTTTACAGCAGTGGTTCTCAAAGTGTGGTTCCTGGACCAATAGCATCATTGGAAAGGATATTAGAAATGCAAATTTCTGGATCCCACCCAAGAATTATCGTAAGACTATGGTAGGGCCCAGACATCTGTGTTTTGACAAGCCCTTCAAATGATTCTAATACACACTAATGTTTAAGAACTACATTTTTTATAGCAAAGAATATGTGACATTGGACATTTGACTATAATATCTACTGGTTGTATCACATACTGTGCCACCAAGAAGAAATGGCCTTTTGAATGTGCTTGCTTGCAGAAACCACAGTGTAGATACATCATCCTCTGGGGTAGAGGATATACCCTCAGTCTTTCTCAATCAGAATCCCATGAAAGATTTAAGCCACACTCCAAATTATTGGAGGGACTATTTTCTCAATTTTCACAAGGCTGATCCACAGCTAATAAATACTATTCTAGATTCTAAGGAGGAAAGTTAATTCATTGTATATAGTGGATATGTTATGGCATTAAGGCTTGATTATCATGGAGAATCCTTGTTAAGAATAGCTGCCTAAATCAATGACCACTATATTGTGCTGTGCCTCCAACAGATAAAATAAATGGGTCTAGAAAATAAGAGGAGAAGTGGTCTAGGAAATAAGATGGTCATTTACCATCATCAGTGACCCATTTGGGAAATGCGTGCTTCCTGTCCCTAAGCTCTGGGTTCCGTGAGTCTAGAGGCCCTAGTTCCCAGAAGATGTGCTTCAGTACAAAGAAAGAGTAACCTGTGAAAGGGAAAAACATGTTATCTGGAAAAGAGTGGATTCAACTTAGGAGAGGGTGAAGATTTAGAATAATAACTATACAACCTACATTGAAAACAATCTGTAAAGTTTGTAACAGCAGGACTGGGTGCTTAGGAGACAGGTATCCAAACTCAATAATGTAAATACTATAGATGGTAATGTGATGGAACACCCAAAAGAATTGAGAATATGCAGATGCAAATTACGAAAGTAAAAATTTTAAAAATTTCAGCTAATAGTAGGAAAAAATATATGTATAGAACAACTCAGGTAGAAATAAGTACCTGAGAAACAAGTATGAAAGGAAAAGAGAGTTGCTGATAGCATGTCCTCCCTAGCTGAGTTATCTAGGAAGACCCAAATAGAGACATGAATAAAATGAAGGAATAAGTCATGAAGTTAGGAGAGTTAGGAGGAGAAGCATTCAAGGTAACAACAAATACAAGTGAAAAGAAAGGGCATTAGCATGGAAAGGAGGAAAGGAGGAGGAGTGGATGTTGAGTATTTGGGGAGTAAAGAGATGTGTGGGAAAAAAAGTCAATTAGGAGAGGGACAAATCTACTGCTATAAAAATGATGTGGTGTGCCAGGCAGTGTGGTGTGCCCGTCTGAGGTCTGTGGTCATAAATTTAAGCAAGGCTACTGGCAACCCAGTCCAGGATTCCTGCCTGGAAAGTCCCATGGATGGAGGAGGCTGGTAGGCTACAGTCCATGGGGTCACAAAGAGAAAAGGAGGAAAGGAGGAGGAGTGGATGTTGAGTATTTGGGGAGTAAAGAGATGTGTGGGAAAAAAAGTCAATTAGGAGAGGGACAAATCTACTGCTATAAAAATGATGTGGTGTGCCAGGCAGTGTGGTGTGCCCGTCTGAGGTCTGTGGTCATAAATTTAAGCAAGGCTACTGGCAACCCAGTCCAGGATTCCTGCCTGGAAAGTCCCATGGATGGAGGAGGCTGGTAGGCTACAGTCCATGGGGTCACAAAGAGTCGGACGCGACGGAACAATTTCACTTCATTCAGTTTAGCGTGATCCTGTGATTTTTTTTCCAGAAATGTTAAGACTTAAGAATGTAGGCACAATACAGGATGTAATCAGAATCAGAGTTTAATTAGGTGAGTATGATACACAAAAAAGAGGAAGATATCTGAGATGTTTGTGCAGTTATTTTAATTTAAGCTCACTAAGGAGTGAAAGGGCGCTTTCCTGGCAGCTCAGTGGTAAAGAACCCACCTGCCAAAGCAGGAGATGCAGATTCAATCCCTGGGTCGAGAAGATCCCCTGGAGGAGGAAGTGGCAACCTACTCCAGTATTCTTGCCTGGGAAATCCCATGGACAGAGGAACCTGGCGGGCTGCAGTCCATGAGGTTGCAAAGAGTTAGGCATGATTTGATGACTAAAAAACAACAATAACAAAGGAGGGATGTGGGGACATGAAGGGGGCATGATGGATAGTGAAACTTTTCCAAGTTCAATAGACTAAAAAAAAAAAGGTCTAACCCAGTAGGAGAGGATGCAGTTTAGCTGCCTGTCAAGAAGTGTACATCTCCATAAAAGTGTAGAAATGTATAAATTTGAGGATGAGAACATTAGACAGGAATATGGGTGGTTTCAGGAAGGAGAACACACATGGGGCCAGCTGGCAGAGGGGATAAATTCCTGACCCAGATCTCAACATGGCTTAGAAGCCTACTCTAACCAAGAGGGTACCTGCAGACAGTCTCACTTGGCTAAAAGTAGAGCATCTGACAAACTCCTGTTTTACTCTACGGACAGAGTCATCAATCAGTAAGTGGAGGGAAAGACAGGGAAAGCTCCTACTTTAACAAGGAAGAATGTCTTGGCAAAAATGCAATTGATGGGAATTTAGAGAGAAAGTGGTCTGACTCCCCTAACTGCTCTAGATGAGCCCAGTTCTCCTGGTTCATGAGATCACTAAATTCAATATTGGTGACTTTTTGTGGAATTGTGAAAAAATAAACTAATGTTGGCAATAGGTAAAAGGTTCTGCTTACTTTCTCTGCAAAATAGCTGAAGGATAATTGGAGAAAAGGATAATTAGATGTAAAAATAAAGTAGTTTCTGACCTTACCCAAAGGATGAAGATAAATCAGAAGATATTTTTGATGACACCTGACAGAAAGCAGGGGTGAAGAGTTAATATAAAGAAGCTTCCCAGGTGGCACTAGTGGTAAAGAACCCGCCTGGCAGTGCAGGAGACACAAGAGACGTGCGTTCAGTCCCTGGGTCTGGGAGATCCTCTGGAGTAGGAAATGGTAACCCACTCCAGTATTCTTGCCTGGGAAATTCCATGGACAGAAAAGCCTGGCAGGCTATAGTTCATGGGGTTGCACAGGGTCGGACATGACTTAAGCGATGCAAGCAAGCAAAAGCCCAATGGCCCCCAAATGTTGTTATAGTGAGCTAAATCTATGAATGACAATAAATTGATCTTAAAAAGCTGTCTTTTAATTCTGTATTTATATGGACTAGCTTCACTACGATGGTGGTGGTGGTTTAGTCACTAAGTCGTATCCAACTCTTGTGACCCCCGTGGACTGTATAGCCTGCCAGGCTCCTCTGTCTATGGAATTCTCCAGGCAAGAATACTGGAGTGGGTTGCCATTCTCTTCTCCAGGGGATCTTCCCCATCCAGGGATCGAACCCAAATCTACTGCATTGCAAGCAGATTCTTCACCACTGAGCCACCAGGGAAGCCCCAGCTTTAAGCTATTTCTAATCCTAAAGCAACTTTGTAGTGAAATTCTTACTATTGTGGTAATTGAAATTGAATAAAGCAATTTGCTTTCCTGAAGTCTCTTAGGATATGATAGAGCCAAGATTCAAATCAGGTCATTCTCTCTACAAAGATCCTCCCTTGATGTCACTTGCATCTGAAAAACAACTCCACATAAAGTGTATGCGAGAGAGCTTTGTAATGATGAAGACTGTGCTTTTAGTTGACAGTGGCCCTTTTACAGTGATTCCTGGCGGCTAAGCTGTAAAGAATCCACTTGCAATGCAGGACTCTTGGGTTTGATTCCTGAGTTGAAAAGATCCCTGGGAGGAGGAAATAGCAACCCACTCCAGTATTCTTGCCTGGGGAATCCCATGGACAGAGGAGCCTGGTGGGCTACAGTCCATGAGGTCACAAAGACTGGGATATGACTCAAAGACTAAACAACAACAGCCCACTTAGAACCAACAGCATGGTTCAGTGATCACAAAAACTAAAATGGTTTTAGTTCACACCAACAGAGTGTGAGAATCTAGACTAGTAACCATGTGTCTCAGCTATAACTATACTGCTATATCCAACTGTGAGTACCATCCTTGAAAAAGAGATATAGACAAATGAGATTATATTTGTAAAGGAATGATCAGTTTAATGGAAACTCAAAACCATGTTGAAGGCTCAGTGAAGAAACTCAGCCTTTGGGAAAGAGAATACCTAGAGGTGATACGGTGTTTCCTGAAACACTTGGTGCGCTTCTTTGTGGAAGAGAAAACAGGCTTATTCTACATGTCATCCAAGTGATGATAGAACAAGAGCTAATTGATGCTAAGACTCAGGGATTCAAATAGAATAGAGGAGAGCTTCCCTGTTGGTCCAGTGGTTAAGAATCCACCTTGCAATGCAGGGAACATGGGTTCATCTCTGATCTGGAAAGATCCCACATGCCACGGAGCAACTAAGCTCATGCAACCTCAACTACTGAGCCTGCACTTTACAGCCCACGCTCTGCAACAAGAGAAGCCGCTGCAATGAGAAGACTGCACGACAGCTAGAGAGTGGCCCTCACCTCGCTCACTGCAGCTAGAGAAAGCCCGCATGCAGCAATGAAGACCCAGTGCAGCCAAAAATAATTTAAAATAAATAAGAATATACTTAAAAATAGGGACTATCTGAAAAATATATTAAGTTTCTCATCCTGGTACGTGTGTCAGCTACCAAGCACAGACATTGGAGAAGGCGATGACACCCCACTCCAGTACTCTTGCCTGGGGAATCCCATGGACAGAGAAGCCTGGTGGGCTGCAGTCCATGGGGTCGATAAGAGATGGATAAGACTGAGCAACTTCATTTTCACTTTTCACTTGCATGCAATGGAGAAGGAAATGGCAACCCACTCCAGTGCTCTTGCCTGGAGAATCCCAGGGACAGGGGAGCCAGGTGGGCTTCCGTCTGTGGGGTCACACAGAGTCGGACACGACAGAAGTGGCTTAGCAGCAGCAGCAGCACAGATATTATGGAAGTACTTCAAGCTTCGAATGGGTGATTGTGTTACGTGATTTCTACATTCCTCTCAAACCGTAGGGTTTTATGATTCCATGAATCTTCTTTTTTTTAAGTCAATTTTCTTTATACACACAACTATATGGTACTATAATACATAAATGCTATTATGTCATACCTGCTGTTTTTTATAAAAGTAAAGTCCAACATGCTTCTTTTCCTTTTTCAAACTTAGATTTTCCCCTCTTATTCTCCCTATTCCACTCAGTTCAGCAGCTTTGCACCGCTGAGGGTTCAAACCTTAGCTCTGCCATGTACTGTGTATCCTTGGACAAGTTACTCAATTTCTCTGTAGTAATACCTGGCTCATAGCTTTATTATGATGACTGATAAGTCAATATATGTGAAGCAGTAGAACCATGCCTAGCATTTAGGAAGCACCAGCTAAACCAGAGCCATTGTTATTCCTCATGTCGTTCCATCCATGTCAACTGGCAGATAACTAATTGACTGTAATGGTTGTATAATATTCTATAATTTACTCAGTTCCTCTTCTTTTGGTGAATATTCTCTTTTTTTCCAGTTTTCCCTCATACAAATAGCATTGCGATATGTATGTATGTGTACTTAAGTCTTTTGTATTGCTGCTTTTACTTCTATGAGTTTAAAATAGGAACAGATAGCTGGATTGAAGGGTATGTGCATTTTTAATTGCAAAAGATGCTGCCATTTTTCCCTCATGAATAAACTTTAAGTCTTTATATTTCTTCCGGTAATGTGTGAGTGCATTTCCCCCTACAATCCCAACGACAATAGGTAGTAGAGTTTTTTTTTTCACTTTTGCCAAATTAATAGGTATTAGTAAAGTGATATTTCATAGTTTTCTTTAATTTGAACTCCCATGATCTTAAGGAATCAAGCACCCTTTCATGTTGGTTAGCCATCTACTCATTTTTCTACTGAGTTTCTTGTATCTTTCTTGTCAATTTCTAAGAGCTCTTTGTATAGCGAAGATATTAACTCCTGTGTGATTTCCCTTAAAACAACCTTGGTTCTAACCATGGACACAACCCTATTTGGCTGACTTATGCACTGTCCTTTCTACCTGAGTCTTCTTCCTCTCCTTCTCTCCTGAGTGCCTGGAATGGAGATTGGTCTGTGATGAAGTAAAGCATCCCTAAAGAACACAGTGGGGCTCCATGGGGAAAGACACATTACCCCATGAGAGAAGAAACAAGGATTAAATGATGGGACAAGCAGGATGAAAGATTAATCTGAAGAAGCTGAAGACACAGGATCAAAGTCAGAATCTCAGAGCCACGAGTGTGGAGCCAGAGATGTGAGACCAAAGTGTGGGAAGGTCAGGGTGAGGGGGCAGTAGGGTGGGGTGAGCCATTTGCTTAAAACGCTCATTAAAGTTTGAAACTGTTTTTATGGACCAGCAGGAGTACAATGTGGTGGTGGGTGGACCCAGCTTCAAATGCTCAGGCAGGCACAGACAATTTGTTTGTTCAGAAATCTTTACTGTAGCCTTGGTGCCTAAATATCAGAGTCCCTGGTACTTTAATTTGATCTTCAAGGTCTTCTAAAGTCTGATCTGACCTTTCCTTTCTCACTTTGCACCCTCTGTTCCTTTATTGCTCCTCAAATTCCTTTCATCTGCTGGTTTTTGCCTGGAATGTCATTCTCTGGCCTCTCCTGTACAAATTCTATTCATTTTTAAAGATTCTGTTTCTCTGAATGTTGTCCTGACCACTCTGGCCTAATGTGAACTCTCCCCATGCTGAACTCTTGCAGTAATTATTATCTGCCCACGCATTTGGCAATTGATCATTGTCTCCTTGAGATCCTTTTGGAAACAAATTCCCCACCAAGCCAGCTTAAGCAATAAGGAAATTTATTATCTCATGTAGCAGGAAGCCTTGAGTTAGGAGAGGTCCAAGGTTGATTCAGGGACTCAGATGCACCAGTGGAGATGCAAATTCTCTCCACAGTGCCATCCCATGTCTGGTTTCTTCTTCATGGTCACAAGAGGGCTGTTAAATGTGACTAGGGCTATGCTCTATTTTGTTCACTTCTAGTGACAGAGAGTAGGAACCCTCTCCTCAAGTGGTAGCTGTTTTCCTCCAATCAGCTGGAGCCAGCCTTAGTCACATGTCCACTGCTGAACCAATAACAGTAGCACAGGGAATGTCGTGTCTTTGCTAATCAGAATCTAAGGGCTTCCGGGTGGCTCAGCTTTAAGGGACCCACCTGCAATGGAGGATGCAGGTTCAATCCCTAAGTCAGGAAGATCCCTTGGAGAAGGAAATGGCAACCCACTCCAGTATTCTTGCCTGGAAAATCCCATGGACGGAGGAGCCTGGAGGGCCTCAGTCCATGGGGTCACAAAGAGTTAGACACAAGTTAGCAACTAGCAACAACAACAACAATTCGGATCTAAACCTGCTCTGGGAGAGAGTCATCTTCCCCTCTGGCACCAGGAGGGGTGAATACTTGAATACAGTTGAGCTGCAGATAGAAATCCAGAAGTGGAGAGATGAATGCTACATAGTCATAGGCTGTCCTGTGACCATGTTCAAGATCTTAAATTGACTATATATCCTTTTTATTGCCACTTTTTCATAGTTTTGATGTCTTCTCTCCAGTAGATGGCAAACACTTTGAGAGAAAGCCTCTATCTTCCATCCTGTAACCCTCAAATGACATTTTTGTAGATGTCAGTAAGTACTGTTCAGATCTGACTTCTCTTAGAATCACCTATGTTCTCTAACCCATGAGCACAGAAGCTTCTAAGGTTCAAATGATAAACATAAAAATAAAAAGCTTTGGCAACTCCACACTCAGAAAGCTGGAGATCTGTTTGGGCTCCTTCTCCGCCTCTGTCTCAGGACTACATATGTATTAGCATCAAACTCTGATCAAAGGTAAACCAAGGAAAGAGAAAATTCTGTGATGCAATAGATCTTTTTATCTTTCATACTTGCATCTGAGTACAATCCACTGCTGAGAATTATGGAATTTCTCTAAGTGACAAAGCATTCATTTTATTGTATTCCTTTTAAAAATATAATTTAGTTTATTTATCTATTTTTGACTGTGCTGGGTCTTTGTTGCTGCTTGGGCTTTTCTCTGGCTGCAGAGAGCAGGGGCTACTCTCTAGTTGTGATGCAAAGGCTTCCCATCACAGTTGTTTCTCTTGTTGTGGAGCATGGGCTGTAGGGTGAGTGGGTTTCAGTAGTTACGGTGTGTGGGCTCCCAGGCTCTAGAGCACAGGCTCAGTAGTTGTGGCACATGGGCTTAGCTGCGCTGAGGCAAGTGGGATCCTCCTGGACCGGGATAGAATCCATGGATTCTATCCATTGTGGATTCTTTACCATTGAACCATCAGGGAAGACCCTATTGTATTTCTTTTAGAAAAGACAGTAATCACAAGATTGATACTTAAGATATTTCATTCATTCATTTAACTTATTTTTTGAATATTTATTACCAAGCTTTGTGCTAGGCCCAGGAAATAGAAATGAGAAATCATTGTTAATGCCTTTGACTTGCTCATTCATGGATATGCTATCAGTTCTTCAAATGTGGTATTCTGTGCAGCCACTGGGTTTAGACTTCACACCATCACCTGGAGTACCTACTCTAGAAGTCAGTGTTTCCCTGCGGACATTTTGCTAATTTTGGTGGTAAGAAGAAGTGCAATTTCAGCCTCTGTTCAATGTCTAAGGTGATTCACTTAGCTCAGCATCTGCATCACTAAAATAGGAATTAATACTACTAGCCTACTTCTGGTACAAGCTATAAAACCCATTACCCACATGTGAGGCATAAATCTGACAGCCTGAGCTGGAGAATATCATTAGCTAAAGCATAGTGAGATGGGATGAGGTGGTTGTTACGAGATTTCTGAATGAGTCAGACCTCTGGTGCTAAACATATTAATGAGTCATTTTCTTGCCTAGCAGACACTGTGGCAGAAAGTGAAAGAAGAAGCCATTCAGTGTCTGTTCTTTTTAAAAAGTGTGTTCTGATCCTCTCTCCACCAAAGGAGTTTTTGACATATTTTCACATTTTAGACCTAATACTTGTCACCAAAACATTCTTCTGTTTCCTCTCAGTTTGGAAACAGCAATTGAGGACTTGCCTCTAGGAATGGGGAAACCGGCTTTCATCTCCTTTCAAGGGTTTTGGATGATAAATCTTAGTGGCCAGCCATAGCATCCATTATTGCGCCTTGTGCAGCACCTAAGATTCAAATCTCATCAGGTTCCAGCCTTTACTGAAACCTTCTTCGTGACAAGGATGATGACAACTTGTTAACCACACATTCACCTACCTTCTAGGACTTTATGGCACTCATTTCCAACGCATATCTGTTTCTACCTGTAGCTATATCCTGAGTCTCTTCATGAGAAATCTCTTCATGAGAAACTTCCCAACCAAGATCTCAAATTAGTCCTTGATTGCAACCTCCTCATCTAGTTTCTCTTCCACTCACTAACAAGAAATAAAAATCCTCCTTTACCATTATGCTACCTTCAAGTACTTATTATTCTTTCTACAACACCAGCACCTTCCAACTCCTCCTGATACTTCATTCAGCTTGGGCTCATAATCAACTATTATAACATTGTCCCTACAATACTAGACTCCTCGATCCATTTGGCATTTTGCCAAGTCCATCATGCCAATCCCAGACTCTAGTCTGCACTCATTATGTACTCTGGAGCGCCTTTGTCCCCCAGAGACGGTGGAATAAAGATTCAAAATCTTATGAGATTTGTCTTCATGTTTACACTAGAAATTTCACCTGACCTGCAGAGCAAAACCAGTACAATATTGTAAAGTAATTAACCTCCAATTAAAATAAATAAATTTATATTTAAAAGTAAATAAATAAAAATAAAAATTCTGTCAGAAGACTTCAAACATTCCTCCCAGTCAGTATTTCCAAATGCCCCAACTTTTTTAATCTTCAGCCGTGCTGTCCTTGACCTTCACAAATTAGTTTGCCTCCTTAATTTACAGAAAATACTGATGCCGTTTCATAATTTTTCACCTTTTTCCTTCTTCTCTCTCTCTCAGTCTGTATGTATATCTGAATAAATATATCTCTCTATCTACCTCTCATTCTCTCTCTCCATCTATCTAAAACTCCTTACAGTATCCATCTTGGTTAAGGTCTTGTGGTAGCTTTGGAGATACACTGTCCAGATTCCCCTTGAAGGAATGACTTGCTTCCCTAGCTGTGGGCAATGTGATCTGTAACAATTCTGTGTCAGCTTCTTCAGGGTCTACTTCAGCTGCCAGAGTTGCCTTGCCTGATCTCACATTCTTATAAAAGTGGTTCACATCTATGATTGAGGAAGGCAAAAACAAAGTCCAAGCTATTTCACCCCCACCCCCAACCATTTCAGGATGCTGCTGCTGCTGCTAAGTCACTTCAATCGTGTCTGATTCTGTGCGACCCTATAGACAGCAGCCCACCAGGCTCCCTGTCCCTGGGATTCTCCAGGCAAAACACTGGAGTGGGTTGCCATTTCCTTCTTTGATTCATGAAAGTGAAGAATGAAAAGTGAAGTCACCCAGTCGTGTCTGACTCTTCGAGACCCCATGGACCACAGCCTACCAGGCTCCTCTGTCTACGGAATTTTCCAGGCAAGAGTACTGGAGTGGGGTGTCATTGCCTTCTCCACACTGTAGGATGACTGATGAGCAATCTTAGCTCTTGGGCTTTCCATTACATTCAGATTTCTCTACCTAATCTTGCTTCTTCATCCATCCTTTATAGGTCTTCATCTCTAGTAAATACACCGGCTCCAGACTCTGTCTCAGTATCTTCTTCTGGAGAAGATCATCTAGGAGTGGTCCTATAAAATAGGCAGAAATTAGATTTTGACTCCTGGTCAAAATCAACTCCTGGTTGATGGCGAGGAGACCATTGCTGGTGGGAGGTGAGTCATAGAGAGACCCTGGCACAAGGTGGTGATGATACAAGCCCATGTTCTAATCCCTCTGATGACTCCACGACAACATCTACCTTGATATGGATATTTAAGGAGTTGATGACTGTGGGTTCCTTGCTACTAACTAGCTATCCCTGCAGGATGGCAGGGGTTGGGGATCCAGGTTCTTTGTCTAAGTCATGTTAAACTTAACAATTTTTAATGCACTTAGTAGACTGGTGGTCAAGAAACTATCAACAATTGGTTGGTTTGAAAGATGGATGAGTCTCTTAAAAAATAAATCAGTCTTGGCAAGACAAGCTTATAAAATGTTGTCTAGAGGACTGGGTCAACACTATAGGAGAGAGGCAATTTTGAATTCAGCCAAGTCTCTGTTACAGAAATCATGTCATACCTATTTGTCCCTCCTTCATCTTCAGCCCTCCCCAAACCATTTATGATTATATCATGGCCATAGGGAAAGGCCATGGTGTAAATAAATAATATTTATCTTATAATGGTGTAATATTATACTATATTTTTAGTTTAAGAATCTACCTGAGGTCAGAGAGATTAGAGTGGAAGACATTCATTTCCTTTTAGAGAAAGTAACTCATTAGAGCAGAGAAGGTCTTTTTGTCTGCCGTGGGGTACTAGTCAAGGGGTAACACTAGAACTGAGACTTATTCAAGGCTTAAAGACCCAAGGAAACACTGTGCCCTTTGTATTCTTCAAATGTAACTCCTTCTGTTTACCAGCCCACACTTCTGAGACTTGAGAGGTATTCTGTGTGGACTATCCTATCTCACTATCACATTTTAACATCTGTTTCATAGGCCTTCATTGGCAACTCTACTCTGAAACCTCACCTCCTCTTTTAGAACTCTGAACATATTCAGTCTGTCTTTGGTTCAGATTCTCCAAAGAAACAGAACTAATAGGATGAATATATAATACACACTCTATAAGAAACTGCCTCAGACAATTATGGAGGCTGGTGAGTTCAAAGACACATAGTTAGCAAGCTGAAGACCCAAGAGAGTATTTGGTTAGATTCCAGTCTGGAAGCTGGTAGATTACAGACCCAGCAAGAACCCATGTTTCAGTTAGAGTCAGAAAAAAGTTAATGTTCCTGATTGAAGGCCCATAGATAGGAAGAATTCTTTCTTGTTCAGGGGAAGGTCAATCTTTTTGTTCTGTCCAGGCTTTCAATGAATATAAGGCCTATCTACATCAGAAAGGGCAATCTACTTTATACAAACTAAAGTAGATTTTTAACTGTTAAATGTTAATGACAACCAAAACACCCCCATGAATATATCCAGAATAATGTTTGATGAAATATATGATCATTCCACGGACTAGTGAAGTTGATACATTAAAATTTACCATCACTGGCCGTGCCAATAATTTTGGCCCTGAATCACCATTTTATATATATATGGCTTAGTTACTAGAGAATATGGGCACTAGGTTTGAACCATCTATATAGTATTCAGCAGAATGCTAGGTCCATTGTGATCTGAAAATCTGTTGAAACAATAAATGATTTAAGATAAGGGTTAAATGTAAAATGAGAAAACACTGATCGGTAATCTTATATTCTGTTTCTTTCTACTTTCTTGCTTTTCTCCCTCCCAGGGCAACCAATCAACATAACATAACCCACTCTGGTTGCCCTAGTGTGAAACCTCAGTCAAAAGGTGAAACCCCACCCAAGAGATGAAAACCACTTTGGGAAATACCTTACATCTTTGATATTTTTTTTCTTCATTCTTTGATATGACTTTCTTCCCCTGCTCAAAAGTGACTGTCTAGTCGTGCATTCCTATAAGGTCCTTGCTAGGAAACAGGAAAATCTGAAAAACTACCTTGCAATAAATTGCTAATGGCCCATGATAGCTTAATAGAACCCCTTGGTTTCAATAGCAACCTTGAACATGCAATTCATTTAGATAAAATTTACTCTATTGAGTATTTTTCGTGTTAGATAATACAGGGCCTTGTCTTAGATGTTCCCATTAAACTATATCATTTAACCATTATAATAGCTATGACAGATAGCATCCCTACTTTAAAAAGGAAAAAAGCAGAGCCTCGGAAAAAGTAATTTATTTGCTGAAACTCTAAGAAAGCTGACTTGAAACCCTAGGGAAGTGTCCTGTCCAATAACTAACTGAGGGCTTTCAGCATCTGTGTGAGTGCGACTTTTCTAAGCAGTGGAACTTGTGGCAATCCTTACACTGTTTGTCCTTAGGCTGTCGGTGTAATAGCAACACCTAGGTGAACACCATGTTTTTGTCTAACACAGAAGAGGTAGAAGATCGCTTTTCTATGTGTTTCTACGTTATTTGTGAAACTGCCATTCACTTGTATTTTCAAATAAATGCAAACAAAAACCTGTAGTTATTTTATTTTTCTATAGCTTCAGTCACAAGGGAATAGACTCGAAGCAGCATGGGTCCCAAATTCCCTCCTTTGAGGGAATCAATGGGCATAAGAAAAAGAAAACCAAACAAGCAAGTCCTTTTCACGACTGTACATGAATCATGACATGTGTCCATCAGGTGGATACTATGGTGCTATCTTCTGCTTTGAAAAATGATTAATCAGCAATTGCACTCATCTCACATGCCAGTAAAATAATGCTCAAAATTCTCCAAGCCTAGCTTCAGCAGTACGTGAACCGTGAACTTCCAGATGTTCAAGCTGGTTTTAGAAAAGGCAGAGGAACCAGAAATCAAATTGCCAACATCCACTGGATCATACAAAAAGCAAGAGAATTCCAGAAAAACATCTATTTCTGCTTTATTGACTATGCCAAAGCCTTTGACTGTGTGGATTACAATAAACTGTGGAAAATTCTGAAAGAGATGGGACTACTAGACCACCTGACCTGCCCCTTGAGAAACTTATATGCAGGTCAGGAAGAAACAGTTAGAACTAGACATGGAACAACAGACTGGTTCCAAATAGGAAAAGGAGTACATCAAGGCTGTATGTTGTCACCCTGCTTATTTAACTTATATGGAGAGTATATCATGAGAAATGCTGGGCTGTAAGAGGCACAAGCTGGAATCAAGATCGCCGGGAGAAATATTAATAACCTCTGATATGCAGATGATACCACCCTTATGGCACAAAGTGAAGAGGAACTAAAAAGTCTCTTGAGGAAAGTGAAAGAGGAGAGAGAAAAAGTTGGCTTAAAGCTCAACATTCAGAAAACGGAGATCATGGCATCTGGTCCCATCACTTCATGGGAAATAGATGGGGAAACAGTGGAAACAGTGTCAGACTTTGTTTTGGGGGGCTCCAAAATCACTGCAGATGGTGACTGCAGCCATAACATTAAAAGATGCTTACTCCTTGGAAGGAAAGTTATGACCAACCTAGATAGCGTATTGAAAAGCAGAGACATTACTTTCCCCACTAAGGTCCGTCTAGTCAAGGCTATGGTTTTTCCTGTGGTCATGTATGGATGTGAGAGTTGGACTGTGAAGAAAGCTGAGTACTGAAGAATTGATGCTTTTGAACTGTGATGTTGGAGAAGACTCTTGAGAGTCCCTTGGACTTCAAGGAGATCCAACCAGTCCATTCTGAAGGAGATCAGCCCTGGGATTTCTTTGGAAGGAATGATGCTAAAGCTGAAACTCCAGTACTTTGGCCACCCCATGTGAAGAGGTGACTCATTGGAAAAGACTCTGATGCTGGGAGGGAGATGGCTGGATGGCATCATTGACTCTATGGATCTGAGTCTGAGTGACCTCCGGGAGTTGGTGATGGACAAGGAGGCCTGATGTGCTGCAGTTCATGGGGTCACGAAGAGTCGGACATGACTGAGCAACTGAACTGAACTAAACTGATTCTTTTACTAAAACTCAGATTTCTTGGATTAAGATAAGTTGCTTTATAGTTAAGTTTTTGACAGACTGTTTGTTTGTTGGTTTACTTGCTTTGCCTATTCCTCATTAGCATATAGAACCTGATCAACTGTAAACCTTAGCCTATTTACAGTGTTAAAAACAAATGGATACTTTTCCTAATTTTATACAAAATATCAATTTTATTCACCATTAAAAATTAATAAATTGGACTTTATAAAGTTAAAAGGTGCTTTCCAGAGAAAGAAAATAAAAAGTAATCTGGGAAAAATATTATCAATACATGTATCTGGAAAATAACTTGAATCCAGAATAGCAAAACTTATAACTCAAGAGTAAGAAGTGGCACAAATAAATATGGGTGAGATGGGAACAGAAAGTTCACAGAAACACAGTCTATAAGAGAGAGTTACAGATAGCTGCGTAAGAAGTTTCTGAAGTCCCTCCTCCCATGGACACAACAAATCTATATATGGAATGACATATAGAATAATTCCCTCTGAAAACTGAAAAATCTTCACAAGAAAGGGTAAAGGGACAGTGCTGAGACAGAGAGGTGAAACAGAGATACAGAGATGTGGTCATGCCAAGGAAAAAGACCACACCACAGCTGCAGTGGTCCACAATCAGAAGGATTATAAAGGTATAGATCTTTCCTAGAAGAATGAGGGATGAAATTTCCACATTTGGTGCCCCAACCCTGAAATCCTGCACAAGGATGATGAGACCTCAAGACACTTGGTTTTGAGAACCAGTGAAGAATACATCTAGGAAACAGTATAGACCTAGAGAGTACAGAAAAATCCACTGTAAAGTGTGCAGGCTCAGCTGACCTGAAAATCAGCACAAAAACACCAGATTGAAAATTTCATGGACAATAGGTGAAGGAGATGCATGTACTTATCCTGAAGCATCTGCTAGAGAGGCAGGGACCAGTTTGGATGCTCTTTGAGGACTGTGACACTAGACAGAGTCATTTTTGTGTCCTTGCTAATACTGGTGCTGGTGGGCACCATTTTGAAATTTTCCATCTAATCTGTTAGTTTCAGTGGGCATATATTAACCTTGCACGTGAGCTGGGTCTCACAGCAGGCTGGGCAATAACCCTGCCCCCAGCACTGTGGCTAGGTCCTGTAGCCATTTGAAGGTCAGCCTGACACGCCAGCCTAGAGCTGCTGCCACATCTAGTCTCTGTTGGCATTCTGAGGGCCAGCTCTGCCCACCAGCACGCTTTAGTAGTGGCCATGCCCCTGCCACAACTAGACAAGGCGTGCAGTATACACAGGGGAAATCTTTTGAATGCCTGGCTCTGGTAGTCAGAGGGGATTGTGCTCCTGAGCACCCCAAGACATCTCCTAAATAAGATCACTCCATCCAGAGTGGGAGAGGTAGATGATTTACCTAATACATAGAAACAGATATAGAGAATTAGGCAAAATGAAGTGTCAGAGGCAAATATTCTAGTTAAAAGAAAAAGTCCAAACCTCAGAAAAATAACTAAAGAAAATAAGATATGTGGTCTACTTGATAGCATTAAAAATAATGGTCATAAAGATGTTCATTGAACTTGGGAGAAAAGCGTATGAAAACAGTGAGACCTTCCAAAAAGTGATAGAAAATATAAGAAAATACCAAACAGAACTGAAAAGTGCACTAGAAGGGCTCAAGAGCAGATTAGACGAGACAGGAGAAAGAATGAGTGAGCTGAAAGAAGAAGCAATGAAACTTAGAGTGGCAAAATAATAAAGGAAAAGTGAAGGTACCTTAAGAGACATTTGGGGCAACATTAAGTGAAATAACACGCACATTACAAGAGTCCCAGAAGAAGATGAGGCGAGAAAGGTCCAGAAAACTTTCTGAATACTGGCTGCATACTAGAGAGTAGAAAGGACCAGAAATTTTTTTGAAAACTGGCTTAAAATTCCTCCTGATCTGGGGAGGCAGAAATCCAGGTCCAGGAAGTCCAAAGATTTATAAAAAGATGAAGTCAAAGAGACACATGTCAAAACACATTATGATTAAAATGATAAAAGTTAAGGATAAAGAAAGAATCATAAAAGTAGCAAGAAAAATAACAGCAACTCATTATATACAACAGAAACTGCAAAAATCTATCAGATTTTCCAGCAAGGACCTCATAGGCCAGAATGGAGTAGAAAGACGTATTCAAAGCAATGAAAGAAATAAAACTTCCAAAGAATTCTCTACCCAACATAGTTATCATTTAGAATGGAAGGAAAGAATGAGTTTCCCAGATAAGCAAAAGTTAAAGGAGTTCACCAACACTAAACCAGCCCTGTAAAACATGTTAAAAGGAATTCTTTAAAATATAAAGAAATGACATTAATTAATATTAAGAAAATGTGTAAAAGTAAAAATCTCACAGCAAATGGTCAATGTATTTTAAAAGGTAGTGAAACAATTACTCATAAAGGAAACATGAAGGTTAAAGGACAAAACTAGCAAAAGTAACTAATCTTACAGTAATTAGTTAAGGGATATAAAATAAAAAGATGGAGCATTTCATCAGAAATGAAAATGTGGGGTGGGGTGTAAAAAGGTTAAGAACTGCGGATGTACTCAATTTAAGTTGCTACCAACTTAAAACTAACTTATTTACATAGAATGTTGCATGTGAACCTAATAGTTCAGCTTAGTCGCTCAGTTGTGTCCGACTCTTTGCAACCCCATGGACTGCAGCACGCGAGGCTTCCCTGTCCATACCAACTCCCAGAGCTTGCTCAAACTCATGTCCATTGAGTCCATGATGCCATTCAACCACCTCATCTTCTGTTGTCCCCTTCTCCTCCTGCCTTCAATCTTTCTCAGCATCAAGGTCTTCTCCAATGATTCAGCTCTGCCCATCAGGTGGCCAAAG
>SJYC01010231.1:0-47420 GCA_006408675.1 Madoqua kirkii | reverse complement strand
AGACCAGTCCTGGGTGTTCATTGGAAGGACTGATGTTGAGGCTGAAACTCCAATACTTTGGACACTTCACGTGAAGAGCTGATTCACTGGAAAAGACCCTGATGCTGGGAGGGATTGGAAGCAGGAGAAGGGGACAACAGAGGATGAGATGGCTGGATGGCATCACCAACTTGACGCACATGAGTTTCGGTGAACTCTGGGAGTTGGTGATGGACAAGGAGGCCTGGCGTGCTGTGATTCATGGGGTTGCAAAGAGTCGGACAGACTGAGCGACTGAACTGAACTGAACTGTAGCTGAATTAGGAAGAAATAGAAAATAAGAACAGACCAATCACAAGCATGGAGATTGAAATTGTAATAAAAAATCTTCCAACAAAAGCCCAGGGCCAGATAGCTTCATAAATTAATTCTACCAATTTTTTTTCAGATTTTTTTAATGTGGACTACTTTAGAAGTCTTCATTGAATTTGTTAGGGCTTCCCCAAGGCTCAGCAGGTAAAGAATCTGCCTGCAACGCACGAGACACAGGAGATGTGGGTTCAACCCCTGGGTTGGGTTGGGAAGATTCCCTGGAGAAGGAAATGGCAGCCTACTCCAGTGTTCTTGCCTGGGAAATCCCTGGAGCCTGGCAGCTTACAATCCATGGCGTCAAAAAGCGTCAGACAAGACTGAAATGACTGAACACATTGAATTTATTACAATATTGTTTCTATTTTATGTTTTGGCTTTTTCGCCTCGAGGCATGTGGTATCTTAGCCACATGTACCCCTGCACGGGAAGCACAAAGTCTTAACCACTTGCTAAGCAAACTTTGTTGAAGATGGTCCAGGGGCATGCCCAGCAGAAAGGGATAGCAGTCAGAAGTATATTTTAATATCGTTCTGGATAAATCGAGTCTTCTCTGGTGGCTCAGTCAGTAAAGAATCAGCCTGCAGTGCAGACTTGGGTTCGATTTTTGGGTCTGAAAGATCCGCTGGAGGAGGACATGGTAACCCGGTTCCATATTCTTGCCTGGAAAATCTCTTGGACAGAGAAGCCTGGTGAGCTACAGTCCATGGGGGTCACAAAGAGTCAGACATGACTGAAGCAACTGAGCAGGCAAGCACACAAGGATAAATCACAGTATGAAATAAGAATAATATTATCTCTGTTTCACATAAAAGAAATCAAAGAATCACCCAGAATCCTAATTTATTTAGTATCTACTTTGTGTCAGGTACTGTTTTAGGCACTGGGGAAATGGCAGTGAACACACTAGGTGAGGTTCTTGCCCTCAAAACAGTTACATTCTATTGAGAGGAAACATTAAACACATGGATAATATATTGAATGAAAACTGATATGAAGAAAAATAAAGCAGGGGACTTCTCTGGTGGTCCAATGGTTAAGACTGTGCCCGCCGATGCAGGGGACACAGATTCCATCCCCGGTCTGGGAAGATTCCACAGGTCGCAGGGCGACTAAGCCAGTGCACCATAATCACTAAGCCTGCGCTCTAAAGCCCAGGAGCCACAACTGTGCAGCCTAGAGCCTGTGCCCCTCACCAAGGGAAGCCACTGCGACGAGAAGCCCGCGCACCTCAACGGGAGAAGTCCGTGCCCAGCAGCAAAGCCCTAGTGCAGCCATAGATACAGAAAGAAAATGTTTTTAAAAAAGAAAAATAGGGCAGGGAAAGGGAGAGCGATTCGGGGAGCTGCAATTCTACATAGAGTACTACCAGGGGGGCTTTCTCTGATAAGCTGACATTTGAGGAGAGACACAAAGGCGAGAGACACATGAACCCTTGCAGGATGAATGTTTGAAGAAAAGAAAGTGAAAAGTCAAGGGGTGAGCAGTTCATGATGTGATAGAAGATCAGCAGGGAGGAGAGTGTGGCTGAAAGCCATGTAAGACTCTGGCCTTTGCTCTGAATACTATGAGAAGTCCCTGGAGAAGGTTCCCAGGGGAGTAGTGTCTCGCTGTCACTTACCTGAATCTGAAGGGTGGGCACGGTCATGGATAAGAGCAGGGTAACCAATTAGGATGTTATTACCGTCATCACGGTGATCACGATTTGGAGCAGGCTTGAAAGACTGAAGGTGTAAAAAGTGGAGCAATTTCAAAGGAATCTATGAAAGGACCGGTTAATTGCAGGTGGGAGGTGAGAGGAAAAGATGAACAAAGATTGGGGCAAGCAACTAGAGCAATAAAGTTATTTTCTGAGATTAAGAATGGGGTGGGAGGAATTCGCAGTTAAGGTTTGGATATACAGTCAATTTTGCTTATTCACAATAGTTAACATGCTACAAAGTCACCATGAACCCTAAATTAATGAATACTGAACCTTTGCACCAAGCGGAAACATAGGGATAACTTCCAGGGATCCCCTGATAACAGTTTTTGTCAGCTGCAATACAGGACCTTATTTTATGTATGCTTCTGTTTAAAGACATACTACTTAACATGTGTTGTTTACTCGGTGTCATTGAACTCATTGCCAACAGCAGATAACTCATTCCTGAGTGAAGCTCATGTAACACATGTATTTTCTCCATAAGGCACATCACAGCCTTTTTGCACTGAGGAATGCTAGACAGTGCTTCAGCACAATGCTTAGGAATCATTTTAAACAGGGAAATCACAAGGAAAGTACACAAAATTTTTAAATGTTGTATTCAAGAGATTACTAGAGATGCTTATTTACATTATGGGAGCTGATACAAGAAGGCAGAGTGTTGCCATGTTTGACCTCAGTTGGAATGTGCATGTTGAATGACTCAAATTTTTGCAGCTTTGCACATGTATGCAAATGACTGAGAAGGCACCATGGATATTGATTTGGGGGGTCGCAGATAAATGTTAGCAAATAGACACATTCTCAAATAATGAAGACTGACTGCATTATATTAAGAGGTCTATTATTCATCCAAGTGAAGATATGAAAAAAGGGATTCTGGGGGATTCCAGGGGAAACATTGGGGCAGGAGGTACTGACTTGAGAGCCATTGTCATGTATTTATATCTGTAGTTTTCATGAGACTGAATGAAATCATCAAGGGAGCACAGAAAAAAAGGACAGAAAAGTTCCAGAGACTAACCCCTGGGACAGTCCAGTGAGGAAGTGTCTGTAAAGGGGACGAAGGAAGAGTGGCCACGGGAGAAAGAAAAGAAACAAGAAGGAGTTATGTTTCAGAACAAGGGAATCCAGGATGAGTCAAATGCTGCTGAAATGTGTCCCATGCGAGGACATTTACAACTGACCTTCAGACTAGGCAAGATGGAGTTCACTCGTGATTCGGACGAAAAATTTCACTGGAATAGTAGAGAAAAGAAATAAGGTTTTAAACTGGAGCAGGATGTAAGATCAAGGATTCTTTTTCAAGGGAGCTATTACAATAGAATGTGTACACTGAGGGGAATCAGCCAATTAGAGGGAATGGTCGATCAGAAAATGAGAAGGGACAATCCCATGCAGTTCTCTCTGTAGCAGTAGTGACTCATTTCAGTTCAGTTCAGTTGCTCAGTCGTGTCTGACTCTTTGCGACCCCATGAACTGCAGCATTTCAGGCCTCCCTGTCCATCACCATCTCCTGGAGTTCACTCAGACTCACATCCATCGAGTCAGTGATGCCATTCAGCCATCTCATCCTCTGTCGTCCCCTTCTCCTCCTGCTCCCAATCCCTCCCAGCATCAGAGTCTTTTCCAATGAGTCAACTCTTTGCATGAGGTGGCCAAAGTACTGGAGTTTCAGCTTTAGCATCATTCCCTCCAAAGAACACCCAGGACTGATCTCCTTTAGAATGGACTGATTGGATGTCCTTGCAGTCCAAGGGACTCTCAAGAGTCTTCTCCAACACCACAGTTCAAAAGCATCAATTCTTCAGCGCTCAACTTTCTTCACAGTCCAACTCTCATACCCATACACGACATATCCTTGACTAGACGGACCTTTGTTGACGAAGTAATGTCTCTGCTTTTTAATATGCTATCTAGGTTGGTCATTGGGCTTCCCTGGTAGCTGAGAGGTTAAAGTGTCTGCCTGGAATGTGGGAGACCTCGGTTCGATCCCTGGGTTGGGAAGATCCCCTGGAGAAGGAAATGGCAACCCACTCCAGTACTCTTGCCTGGAGAATCCCATGGAGGGAGGAGCCTGGTAGGCTACAGTCCATGGGGTTGCAAAGAGTTGGACAAGACTGAGCAACTTCACTTTCACTTTCTAGGTTGGTCATAACTTTCCTTCCAAGGAGTAAGCATCTTTTAATTTCATGGCTGTAATCACCATCTGCAGTGATTTTGGAGCCCCCAAAATAAAGTCTGACACTGTTTCCCCATCTATTTGCCATGAAATGATGGGACCAGATGCCATGATCTGAGTTTTCTGAATGTTGAACTTTAAGCCAACTTTTTCACTCTCCTCTTTCACTTTCATCAAGAGACTTTTTAAGTTTCTCTTCACTTTCTGCCATAAGGGTGGTGTCATCTGCATATCTGAGGTTATTGATATTTCTCCCAGCAATCTTGATTCTAGCTTGTGCTTCTTCCAGCCCAGCGTTTCTCATGATGTACTCTGCATATAAGTTAAATACGCAGGGTGACAATATACAGCCTTGACGTACTCCTTTTCCTGTTTGGAACCAGTCTGTAACTCAGTTAACATCACACTAATTGTATGTGGTCCATACTATTACTATCTTCAGCTACAGATGAGAAAAATGAGGTACAGGAAGGCCAGTTACTTGTGCATATGGTCACACAGTGAGTAAGAGGCAGGAGGAGGATGCCAACCAGGGCCTTCCAGAATGGTGCATGTGTATCATCAGTCATGTCCAACTCTTGGTGATGCCTGCCAGGATCCTCTGTCCATGGGGTTTCCCAGGCAAGAATACTGGAGTGCGTTGCCATGCCCTCCTCCAGGGGATCTTCCCAACTCAGGGATTCAAACTGCGTCTCCTATGGTTCTTGCACTGGCAGGTGGACCCTTCTAGAATGGGGGCCCATAGTTTTAGCCTCTGTGCAACTTTAGACTTCAATCAATTCACATACACCAATTACACATATCAAGCAGGCACCAAACAAAGCTGAGTGCAGAGAGGAAGAAGGAGTGAAATCCAAGACCTGAGCTTCTCCGCTCAGCACTCTTTTGGAAACATCACACTTTGTCCTCACAGGTGAGCAAGGAAAATGCTGCTGTTGCAGTTTGGGGGAAACCCATGAAGTCTGGGTCACTGCTCATACTTGATGCTTCTGGAATGTGTCTCACCTTACAGCACATGGGAAATAAACTTCATTCCTTGGGGTCATTCCCAAGTCAAGAATTTAATTAATCTTCTCATAAACTCCTCCAACTCTTACCTTGGTCCCATATGAGAGATTTCTGAGAAAATTGCTCAGCTTTCCCCCAAATGTATGCAGCTTGGCATCCCTTGGACCCTGTCTACTGCTGTTAAATAAATCACTTGTTGCTAAACAGAGCAATTTATTCCCCTGACAGCTACATGGCCCTCTTGGTTTATTTTAAAATATATCAACTAACTTGCCACAACTGCCATTGCTTTTAATGTGTCTGACACATCCAATTTCGATAGCTCAATGAAAATGTCCTGTAAAAAACAGAGAGAGAAGGCAAGGAGTTGGTGTATAGACACAACCTTGAAAAGTAAGCAATGAAAAGGCTTGTTCAAGTGGGATTCAGGAAGGGGTCTTCCTGCCAACAGCATGAGAAATTAATTTGATTACACAGAAATACCTCTTTTTATAGGCTTCCTTGATGTCTCAGATGGTAAAGAATCTGCCTGTAATTTGGGAGACCTGGGTTCAATCCCTGGGTTGCAAAGATCCTTTGGCAAGGGGAACAGCAACCTACTCCAGTGTTCTTGCCTGGAGAATTCCATAGACTGAGGAGCCAGGGGGGCTACAGTTCATGGGGTCGCAAAGGGTCAAGCATGACTGAGGCAGTAATGCACATGCTGCTAAGTGGCTTCAGTCGTGTCCGACTCTGTGCGACCCCATAGACGGCAGCCCACCAGGCTCCGCCGTCCCTGGGATTCTCCAGGCAAGAGCACTGGAGTGGGATGCCATTTCCTTCTCCAATGCATGAAAGTGAAAAGCGAAAGTGAAGTCACTCCGTTGTGCCTGACTCTTAGCGGCCCCATGGACTGCAGCCCACCAGGCTCCTTGGTCCATGGGATTTTCCAGGCAAGAGCACTGGAGTGGGGTGCCATTGCCTTCTCCAGTAATGCACACACACACTTATTATATATTCTCTTTACAACACGAATTCCCCCACATGTGTTATTTTGGCTAATGGAATCTACCCTCTCTCCCAAGCTTTTTCACAAGAAGTAACACCTTTCTGACTAATATAATTTTTCTTTTAAAATAGATTTATTTATTGGCTGCACTGGGTCTTCCCTGTTCTGCTCAGACATTCTCTAGCTGCAGAGAGGGGGCCTGCTCTCTAGCTGCCATGCATGGGCTTCTCACCGGGATGGCTTCTCTTGTTCCTGAGCACAGGCTCAAGGGCACACTGGCTCAGCAGTTGTGGTGCACAAGCTTAATTGATCCTGGGCATGTGGAATCTTCCCAGACCAGGAATGGGATCCATTTCCCCTGAATTGGCAGGTGGATTTTCAACCACTGGATCACCAGGGATGTCCCTTTACTTTTTCATTGCCGTGAAAACAGATACTCAGAAATGTAATCATGTTATTTAACAAAGTAAAGACCTTAAAAATGTTACCCATACAAATGAATAAATCCAGTGATTTGATGCTGCCACACCAGGCATTGTGATGAACATCAGAATCACAAGAGTTAATAAGATTGGGTATGATCTCCATGGCTTTGCAGTCTTGTGAGGATTGTCTCTGTCCAGGCAAAGGTAGAAGGATGCGGTTCAGTTGCAGCTCCACTAATAACTGTGTGAAAACTGACACAATGGACTTCGATTCCTCAAAACTGGAAGGATATTAAATATTATCTTGGAAGAATATTAAGTACCTACCCTTAGGATTATTGAGGGGAATAAAAGTAATGCCATATGTTAAAGTATTGTAAGATGATGTAATTTGATTCTTCTTAACTGAACTCAAAATACACTCAATTGATTCCTATCTATTTATTATTTGGTCTCTCAGTCATATCCAACTCTTTATGACCCTATGGACTGCAGCACACCAAGCTTCCCTGTCCTTCACTATCTCCTGGAGTTTGCTCAAACTTATGTCCACTGAGTCAACGATGCCATCCACACATCTCATCCTCTGTTGCCCTCTTCTCCTCTTGCCCTCAATCTTTCTCAGCATCAGGGTCTTTTCCAATGAGTTGTCTCTTTAAATCAGGTGGCCAAAGTATTGGAGCTTCAGTATCAGTCCTTCCAATGAATATTCAGGGTTGATTTCCCTTAGGATTGACTGGTTTGATTTCCTTGCTGTCCAAGGGATTTTCAAGAGTCTTCTCTACCACCATAGTTTGAAAGCATCAGTTCTTCAGTGCTCAGCCTTCTTTATGGTCCAGCTCTCACATCTGTACATGACTACTCGCAAAACCATAGCTTTGACTGTCTGACCCTTTATCATCAAAGTGATGTCTCTGCTTTTAAATATGCTGTCTAGGTTTATCTATAGCATTAAGGACACTGATTCAGTTTCCATCTATAACCTGTTTCTAATGTTTTTATAGGGAAACTATCTGGCATTGAAAATAAGGTGTTAGGTCACAATGATGATATTACTTTGCCTCAACAATGATAGAGTCTACTATAGTATTTATCCGGATGCCTGGTAGATTCCTCAAATTCCATAGATCACAGACATGTCCACTCTGAAGAATTTTCTCTCTCCACTGATGGATGTCTACCTTCTCTCCCAAATTAGAATCTTAAGATAGTCCTCAACAACTAGCCTGCTGTTGATCTAAGATCCTCGACCTCTACCTCGCTGGTGTCTCTTGGATCGTCCATGCTTCTTTGTAGAACACCAGTGCCCTGGCACCAGCCTTTCCTTGGGTGATTTTTGCAACAATCCAGCTGAACTGGCCTTCCTGTTGATATCTTCTTTCTCTCCAATCCAGCCCTCACTCTAATTACTTTTCTAAAATGAAACACAATCACGTTCTGCTTCCTATTCAAAAGCTTCCACTAGCCCTTCTCCCCTTGCTCCTTAGGATAATAACATGGACAATTTCATGGCCTGGCTCCACGACACAAAAGCCATTGTGACTTGGCCATTCTGTAAATACGGCTCCTTTTTCTTGTCTCTCTTTGTTTGCCTTCATTCTTCTTGACACTTCAAATGCCTCTTCTTCCCAAGCCTTTCTTTGGCCACTTTTAACTTCCCATTCAATTCTTCAATGTCATTTCCTCTGGGCAACCTCTCTCCCCACATTGAATGTGGCACCTTCCATACTTCAATGAAGTATTTACTACTGTGTGTTGAAGTATACATTGGCCCTTCTCACTCTGGAAATGCAAGCTCCCGAAGCATAGTGGTTATATTTTATTTGTCTCTGTATTTCTAGTGCCCAGATCAGTGCCTGGAACAGTGTGTGACTTTGACAGATGTTTGATGGGTAGATAAATGTAGGAAAAGGCAGAGCTTGTCTTCATTTCTCCCATCCCCCAGGCATTTGTCCTGCTTCTCCATCTTCTGAGAGCTGCCAAGCTTTCCTCCCACCTCTGTCTCTTCTACTTTTCTTTAATTATTTAACAGCACTGCCACGTTCCCATCTCTTCTCCAGCATGACTTTCCTACACCTTTTGTTCTTCAGTGCGTGGGATAGCACATGGGTTGAGAGGGTGGATTTTAGAGTCAGACTGTGTTGGTTCAGACTGTACAAGTTGTAGGACTTTGGGCAAATTACTTAATTTCCCCATGCTTCAGTTTTCTCATTTTTAAGCTAGAGGTAATTGTACTACATCGCAGGGTTACAGAAGAATTAAATGAGTCAAAACACACGTGCAGCATGTATTGTTTCTTGTAAACAACCTAGTCACTCAGAAGCACATTCAGAAATGAAGAAGATGGATGTTGTGACGTCCTCATGGGAGAAGTGAGTGAACAGATATCCTGACACCACCTGGTGTGCCCACCAGGCTGACACTACCCACATTGAGTCAGCACAAAATACCGTGCAAGGGTATCCCAGTAAGACGGCCTGCACCTCAGACACCAGAGGCAAGCGGAGTTTCCAGGCAGTTCCCAGTTCTACAGATTTGGGCTAGCTGGATAAAAAAGAAGTCAGGTCTCCAGCAGGTTTGAAGTGCCTTGAGAGCAGAAAAAAGGGAGGCTAGCCTGGATTCTTATTGTGCTCGGGGGTTGGGGATGGGGCGAGGGCTTCTGTGGTTTGAGTCTTCCACAAGTGCCAAAGGAGGGAACCGCAGGCTTTCTTTTTTTTTTTCTAATTTTATTTTTACTTTATTTTACTTCACAATACTGTATTGGTTTTGCCATACATTGACATGAATCCGCCATGGGTGTATACGAGCTCCCAATACTGAACCCCTCTCCCACCTCCCACCCCATATCATCTCTCTGAATCATCCCCGTGCACCTGCCCCAAGCATCCTGTATCCTGTATTGAACATAGACTGGCGCTTCGTTTCTTACATGATAGTATACATGTTTCAATGCCATTCTCCCAAATCATCCCACCCTCTTAATTTTATTTTTACTTTATTTTACTTCACAATACTGTATTGGTTTTGCCATACATTGACATGAATCCGCCACGGGTGTATACGAGCTCCCAATACTGAACCCCTCTCCCACCTCCCACCCCATATCATCTCTCTGAATCATCCCCGTGCACCTGCCCCAAGCATCCTGTATCCTGTATTGAACATAGACTGGCGCTTCGTTTCTTACATGATAGTATACATGTTTCAATGCCATTCTCCCAAATCATCCCACCCTCTCCCTCTCCCTCAGAGTCCAAAAGTCCATTCTAGACATCTGTGTCTCTTTTGCTCCCTCGCATACAGGGTCATCATTACCATCTTTCTAAGTTCCACATATATGTGTCAGTATACTGTATTGCTTACCTGCTTATCAGGGTCTGGAGTACAGTAGGAAGAGGGAGAGTGAGATTTAAAAACTATCAGCAGTCCAGCATGGAAAAAGGGAGTCAGATTCCTCCTGACATATACGAAAATAGACAAGTCTGCACCACAATCCCCCATGGACACATCACAGAGCTTCAAAACTTATCACGTCATTTTCTGCTTCTTCTAAACTGCCTCTTCCTTTCAAACCCCCATCAGATGATTTTGAAATAAACCCTAAGCATCAAACCATTTTGTCTGTAAATAATTTATTACATAGCTCCAAAATACTGACTTTCCTTTTCAAATATAACTACAATTCCATCACAAGATGTAAAAAATTAATAGTAATCCCCTAATACCATCAAATCTTTTTAATGGCTGAGTGATATTGTATATATGTACCACAGCTTTCTTATCCATTCATCTGCTGATGGACATCTAGGTTGTTTCCATGTTCTGGCTATTATAAACAATGCTGCAATGAACATTGGGGTACATGTGTCTCTTTCAATTCTGGTTTCCTTGCTGTGTATGACCAGCAGTGGGATTTCTGAGTCATAAGGCAGTTCTATTTGCAATTTTTTAAGGAATCTCCATTTTGCTTTTATTTTTATTTATTTTTTAACAATTATTTTTAAAGATATGAGTATTGAGTAATAGTACATATCAGATAGACAGTGACTCTGGACAAGTAGGGATGGGCCTGCATTTCACAAAATCAGCTACTGCTCTGTGCTGGATTGGCTGCCTTTATAGCTCATTCGCTGAGCCAGCTCAGGGTCTTTAAAGGTGGCCCTAAAGGGCTTCTCAGGTGGCTCAGATGGTGAAGAATCTGCCTGTGATGTGGGAGACCCAGGTTTGATCCCTGGCTCAGGAATATCCCCTGGAGAAGGGAATGGCAACTCATTCTAGCATTCTTGTCTGGAGAATTCCTTGGCCAGAGGAGGCTGGTGGACTACATACAGTCCATGGGATGGCAAAGTCTATGGGACATGACTGAGCGACTAACACTAGGGGGAGAAGATTGTGGGGGCACAGACAAAGTCAGTCTCAACCTTCCTTGTAGTATAGCACATCCAGTATTTGTAAGCTTGTCTGTATGCATGTCCATGCACAGTACTGCTAGGTTATTTCAAATGAAGAGAAGGCATATACTACAAGGTACAGGTCAAACCAATAAAACAATGTTGAAACTACTGAAAAGCAGGTCGGTTGTTATGTACTGAGATTCTTCAAGCCAGAAAATTGGGCTCTGCAGTTATGAAGTGAGTTTGAACTGGTGATAGTAATATGCTTATCATTTAAAATTTCCTGAGTTTATACTTGTCTGTAATGCTTTATGTAACCAAACAAAGGAAGGATTTTTGGGAATTATGGGAGTGGGAGGTTGGGGTTGGCAGAGGTAAGCTTTTATATACAGGATGGAAAAACAACAAGGTCCTACTGTATAGCACAGAGAAGTGTATTAAATGCCCTATGATAAATCATAATAAAAAAGAATATTAGGAAAAGAGTATATATATATATATATATATATATATATATATCTGAATCACCTTGCTGTACAGCAGAAATTAACACAATATTATAAATCAATTACCCTTCAATAAAAAAATTCAGTTGTAGAGAAGTTTCTTCTGCCACTTCCTTTTTAGTTTACCATTCAGTTACATCTCTACCACATGAAGTGAAGTGAAGTTGCTCAGTTGTGTCTGACTCTTTGCGATCCCATGGACTATAGCCTACCAGGGTTCTCCATCCATGGGATTTTCCAGGCAAGAATACTGGAGTGGGGTGCCATTTCCTTCTCCAGGGGATCTTCCCTACCCAGGGATCAAACCCAGGTCTCCCGCATTGTAGACAGACGCTTTCCCGTCTGAGCAACCAGGGAAGTCCCTACCGTGTGAAAGGTGACTTGAAGTGAAGGCTAGGAGTTGGTTCCTCAGGATGTTCTGTGCTAAACTGAGCCTACTTCATGCTACCTTCCTTGTTGTTCAGTCACTCAGTCATGTTTGACTCTTTGAAACCCCACAGACTGCAGCATGCCAGGCTCCTCCGTCCTTCACCATTTCCTGGAGCTTGCTCAAACTCATGTCCATTGAGTCAGTGAGTCATTCAACCATCTTGTCTTTTTTTTTTTTTAACAATACTATAAATTTATTTATTAGTTTTTTTTAATAAATTTTTATTTTTTTATTTTTGTTTAATGCTTATTCCATTTCACAGTACTGTATTGGTTCTGCCATACACCGACATGAATCAGCCACAGGTGTAGACGATCTCCCCATGTTAAAGCCCCCTCCCACCTCCCTTCCCTGCCCATCCCCCCGGTTCATCCCATACACCGGCCCCAAGCATCCTGTATCCTGTATTGAACATAGACTGGTGCTTCATCTCCCGTATGATTGTATACATGTTTCGTTGTCAGGGTCAGACATGACTGAAGTGACTTAGAAGCAGCCTTATACTTAGGAGAAACAATTTCATTCCTCTTCTTTTCTCCCACGTGCACTTTTCCCCCATCAAACAATGGTGTTTTGAAAATTTTGAAAAATACTTTGGCTGTAAATAAGGAATTCCATTTCTGAAAATCTAACTTAAAGGGATATTTGGTACAGATAAGTCAGTCAGTATAAGAATGCTCAAAACCGCAGTATAATTTTGTAAATGCCCTAAGTGTTCATTATTAGGTAGTTGAATAAATTATACAATAATGTAATGCTTTGCTTTAGGTATTCATACAAATTCTACTGATAACTATTTTTAATATATATTATCAGCATTTCTTTTTCAAAAATGTATTTAATTGGAGGCTAATTACTTTACAATATTGTAGTGGTTTTTGCCATACATTGACATGAATCAGTCATGGGGGTACATGTGTTCCCCACCCTGAACCCCCCTCCCTCCTCCCTCCCCATCCCTTCCCTCTGGGTCATCCCAGTCCACCAGCCCTGAAAACCCTGTCTCATGCATCAAACCTGAACTGGCGATCTGTTTCACATATGATAATATACATGTTTCAATGCTATTCTGTCAAATCATCCCACTCTTGCCTTCTCCCACAGAATCCAAAAGTCTGTTCTTTACATCTGTGTCTCTTTTGCTGTCTCACATATAGGGTCATCGTTACCATCTTTATAAATTCCATATATATGCATTAGTATACTGTATTGGTGTTTTTCTTTCTGGCTTATTTCACTCTATATAATCAGCTCCAGTTTCATCCACCTCATTAGAACTGATTCAAATGTATTCTTTTTAATGGCTGAATAATACTCCATTGTGTCTACATACCACAGCTTTCTTGTCTATTCATCTGCTGATAGACATCTAGATTGTTTCCATGTCCTGGGTATTGTAAACAGTGCTGCGATGAACATTGGGGTACTCGTGTCTCTTTCAATTCTGGTTTCCTCGGTGTGTATGCCCAGCAGTGGGATTGCTGGGTCATAAGGCAGTTCTATTTGCAATTTTTTAAGGAATCTCCACACTGTTTTCCATAATGGCTGTACTAGTTTGCATTCCCACCAACAGTGTAAGAGGGTTCCCTTTTCTCCACATCCTCTCCAGCATTTATTGCTTGTAGATTTTTGGATCGCAGCCATTCTGACTGGTGTGAAGTGGTACCTCATTGTGGTCTTGATTTGCATTTCTCTGATAATGAGTGATGTTGAGCATCTTTTCATGTGTTTGTTAGCCATCCGTATGTCTTCTTTGGAGAAATGCCTATTTAGTTCTTTGGCCCATTTTTTGATTGGATCGTTTATTTTTCTGGAGTTGAGCTGCATAAGTTGCTTGTATATCTTTGAGATTAGTTGTTTGTCAGTTGCTTCATTTGCTATTGTTTTCTCCCATTCAGAAGGCTGTCTTTTCACCTTACTTATAGTTTCCTTTGTTGTGCAGAAGCTTTTGATTTTAATTAGGTCCCATTTGTTTATTTTTGCTTTTATTTCCAGTATACTGGGAGGTGGATCATAGAGGATCCTGCTGTGATATATGTCCGAAAGTGTTTTGCCTATGTTCTCCTCAAGGAGTTTTATAGTTTCTGGTCTTACGTTTAGATCTTTAATCCATTTTGAGTTTATTTTTGTGTGTGGTGTTAGAAAGTGGTCTAGTTCCATTCTTTTGCAAATGGTTGACCAGCTTTTCCAGCACCACCTGTTAAAGAGACTGTCTTTACTCCATTGTATGTTCTTGCCTCCTTTGTCGAAGATAAGGTGTCCATATGTGTGTGGGTTTATCTCATGGCTTTCTATCTTGTTCCATTGGTCTATATTTCTGTCTTTGTGCCAGTACCATACTGTCTTAATGACTGTGGCTTTGTAGTAGAGCCTGAAGTCAGGCAGGTTGATTCCTCCCGTACCATTCTTCTTTCTCAATATTGCCCTTGCTATTCGCGGTTTTTTGTATTTCCATACAAATCTTGAGATAATTTGTTCTAGTTCTGTGAAAAATACTGTTGGTAGCTTGATGGGGATTGCATTGAATCTGTAAATTGCTTTGGGTAGTATGCTCATTTTCACTATATTGACTCTTCCGATCCATGAACATGGAATATTTCTCCATCTATTAGTGTCCTCTTTGATTTCTTTCATCAGTGTTTTATAGTTTTCGATATATAGGTCCTTAGTTTCTTTAGGTAGGTGTACTCCGAGGTACTTTATTCTTTTCGTTGCAATGGTGAACGGAATTGTTTCCTTAATTTCTTTTTCTATTTTCTCATTATTAGTGTATAGGAATGCAAGGGATTTCTGAGTGTTTATTTTATATCCTGCCACTTTACTATATTCATTGATTAGCTCTAGTAGTTTTCTGGTCGAGTCTTTAGGATTTTCTATGTAGAGGATCATGTCATCTGCAAACAGTGAAAGTTTTACTTCTTCTTTTCCAATTTGGATTCCTTTTATTTCTTTTTCTGCTCTGATTGCTGTGGCCAAAACTTCCAGAACTATATTGAATAGTAGTGGTGAAAGTGGGCACCCTTGTCTTGTTCCTGACTTTAGGGGAAATGCTTTCAGTTTTTCACCATTGAGGATAATGTTTGCTGTGGGTTTGTCATATATAGCTTTTATTATGTTGAGGTACGTTCCTTCTATTCCTGCTTTCTGGAGAGTTTTTATCATAAATGGATGTTGGATTTTGTCAAAGGCCTTCTCTGCATCTATTGAGATAATCATATGACCTTTATTTTTCAATTTATTAATGTGGTGAATTACGTTGATTGATTTGCGGATATTGAAGAATCCTTGCATCCCTGGGATAAAGCCCACTTGGTCGTGGTGTATGATCTTTTTAATGTGTTGTTGGATTCTGATTGCTAGGATTTTGTTCAGAATTTTTGCATCTATGTTCATCAGTGATATCGGCCTATAGTTTTCTTTTTTTGTGGCATCCTTGTCAGGTTTTGGTATTAGGGTGATGGTGGCCTCATAGAATGAGTTTGGTAGTTTTCCTTCCTCTGCAATTTTCTGGAAGAGTTTCAGTAAGATAGGTGTTAGCTCTTCTCGAAATTTTTGGTAGAATTCAGCTGTGAAGCCGTCTGGACCTGGGCTTTTGTTTGTTGGAAGATTTCTGATTACAGTTTCAATTTCCATGCTTGTGATGGGTCTGTTAAGATTTTCTATTTCTTCCTGGTTCAGTTTTGGAAAGTTGTACTTTTCTAAGAATTTGTCCATTTCTTCCAAGTTGTCCCTTTTGTTGGCATATAGTTGCTGATAGTAGTCTCTTATGATCGTTTGTATTTCTCTGTTGTCTGTTGAGATTTCTCTATTTTCATTTCTAAGTTTGTTAATTTGATTCTTCTCCCTTTGTTTCTTGATGAGTCTGGCTAATGTTTCATCAATTTTATTTATCTTCTCAAAGAACCAGCTTTTAGCTTTGCTGATTTTTGCAGTGGTCTCTTTTGTTTCTTTTGCATTTATTTCTGCACTAATTTTTAAGATTTCTTTCCTTCCACTAACCCTGGGGTTCTTCATTTCTTCCTTTTCTAGTTGCTTTAGGTGTAGAGTTAGGTTATTTATTTGACTTTTCTTGTTTCTTGAGGTATGCCTGTATTGCTATGAACCTCCCCCTTAGCACTGCTGTTACAGTGTCCCATAGGTTGTGAGTTGTTGTGTTTTCATTTGTTTCTATGCATATTTTGACTTCTTTTTTTCATTTCTTCTGTGATCTGTTGGTTATTCAGAAGCATGTTGTTTAGCCTCCATATGTTGGAATTTTTAATAGTTTTTTCCCTGTAATTGACATCTAATCTTACTGCATTGTGGTCAGAAAAGATTCTTGGAATGATTTTCAATGTTTTTGAATTTATCAAGGCTAGATTTATGGCACAGGATGTGATCTATCCTGGAGAAGGTTCCATGTGCACTTGAGAAAAAGGTGAAATTCATTGTTTTGGGGTGAAATGTCCTATAGATATCAATTAGGTCTAATTGGTCCATTGTATCATTTAAAGTTTGTGCTTCCTTGCTAATTTTCTGTTTAGTTGATCTATCCATTGGTGTGAGTGGGGTATTAAAGTCTCCCACTATTATTGTGTTATGTAGAAGACCATTTTCTTCATTCCCTCTTCACTTCTCTTGCTTGAGCAGATTGCTCTGCATGCTGGCAGCCCAAACTGTGGCACCTAGCTAGCACTTTTCGTAGAAAACATGCTTCCCTTCTACACTGATTCTTGATTCTGGATTCTCTAGATGCAGCACATTTATTAGTCATTCAATATACGTAAGCATTATTCCCAGCAACCTTCATGTCCAGGCTCACAACAGTTTCCCTCCATTGTGCTGCTGTGCAGTAGCTCAGTTGTGTCCAACTCTTTGCAACTCCTTGGACTCCATCGTATAGGTATGCCAAGATAAACCTTGCTTCTCACCTGCCACATTCTACTTTCTGTAGAGTTATACCCAGGAAATTTATCTCTAGAGGTTGAATGAGATTTGATGGGAACAGAAAGGAGAAGGGGAAGTGTGACGTGGGGACTGATGGACTCAGAGCATAGTTCCTATGTAAAAGGAGAGGGCCAGCTATTTTTTTTTTTTGGAAGAGAGGAGGCCATATCTTGGGTAAGGGACAAATTGTGAGAGTGACTCAAAGTTTTCTCCTAGCTTCTTTTCTTTTTACAAAAAAAATGTTTCTTTGAGGCTATGCTGGGTCTTCGTTTCTGCATTCAGGCTTCCTGTAGCTGTGTGATCAGGGGCTGCTCCTCCTTGTGGTGTGCAGCCTTCTCATTGTGGTGGCTTCTCTTTTTGCAGAGCACTGGCTCTAGGCCTGGGAGCTCAGCAGTTGTGGTGCTTGGGCTTAGTTGCTCCATGGCATGTAGGATTTCCCAGACTTGGGATCAAATCCATGTCCCCTGCATTGGCAGATAGATTTTTAATCACTGGACCACCAAGGAATTCCTCCCTTAGCTTCTTACCTTAGACTGTCCACAAATTAATTCTGAGAATGGAATGTCAAGGGAGTGGCCCCAGTGTAGTTAGAAAAATTCCTTTAACTCTTAAATAGACTTTGCTTTAATAATTATATTACCTAGTTTATGTGTGATGATGGAATTTTGCTTCTATAACAGATTATTCAGAGAGGGCAATGGCACCCCACTCCAGTACTCTTGCCTGGAAAATCTCATGGACGGAGGAGCCTGGAAGGCTGCAGTCCATGGGGTCACTGAGGGTCGGACTCAACTGAGTGACTTCACTTTCACTTTTCACTTTCATGCATTGGAGAAGGAAATGGCAACCCACTTCAGTGTTCTTGCCTGGAGAATCCCAGGGAATTAGGTATGGTATTACCTAATATGTTTAGAATAGAAACTTAGGAGAAAGTTATGAGTCTTTGACACTCTACTAGTATATTTGATAGGAAATTTCATATCTTTTTGAAACTCTTCCCTTGACTTCTGAAACATTATTCTTTTTTGTTCTCACATTAGCTCTCTGATTTTTCTCACCCTTTTTTTTTTTTTTTAACTTCTCTTGCTAGTTGTTCTTTGGGGATCTGTCTTTGACCTTCTCTTCTCAAGGTCTAATCTCTGCCTTTCAGCATTTATTTACCTCTTTAGTCTCACTGTCATGTATGTCTCAATGACTTCTACAATTTTTATCTCTAGCCCTGACTTCTTTCATAGACTTCAGACCATTATAACCTCTATCGAACAAATATTCCTTCCTGGATATGTCTTAAAGAACTAAAACTGAGTATGTCCAAGAATAAACTCATCTTTTATTTCCCCCTTGAGCCCACTTCTCCAGTATGCCCTAGCTCAATAAACAGCATCACTCTTTGCCTATTCAGCAAACTCAAAGCCCAAGAATCATTCTGGAATCCTTCTTCTTGAGCACCCAATTGAGCACCAAGTTCTGTAGATTCTCCCTTCAGAATATTTCTTGTATCCAACCCATCTTTCAATCCCCAATGCTTACTCTTTAAGATAAAACCCTTATCTTGCCTGGACTTCTTTAATATTTCTTAAATAAAATAAACACTAAATATACACCTGTTGAGGGGCTCCCCCAATTGCTCAAGTGGTAAAAGACCCTCCTGCAATGCAAGAGACATGAGAGACTCAGGTTCGATCCCTGGGTCAGGAAGATCTCTTGGAGGAGGAAATGGCAACCCACCCTGGTATTCTTGTCTGGAAAATTCCATGGACAGAGGAGCCTGGTGGGCTACAGTCCATGGGCTTGCAAAGAGTCAGAGGCAACTGAGCATGCATAAGATGAGAAACATGTGGAAGTAAATGAAGATATCAATATAGAGCTAGAGGTTATTGAAAAGCTCAAGGTCTGTTTGCTTTTTACATGAGTCATTGTCTTCTATATCCCATATTTATGCAACTGAGCTCTTTGGAGCTAAACTTTACATTTGTCCCAGTTAAAGTCCATCACAATAGCTTTGTTCATCATTCTAGTTTTCTGACCATATTGGTTGTTAACTTTGTTATCCATCTTGTTTACTTCCCAACTTTATATCATCTCCATATTAAAAATTTTTTGCTATTTTTAAATTTCAGACATTGAAATAAATGTTGATCAGGAAAAGGCAAAGGACAGAGATTTAACAATAGGCCAAGGATATTTTGGGCCTCCCAGATGGTGCCAGTGGTAAAGAATCTACCTGCCAGTGCAAGAGATTCAAGACTCAGCTTTGGTCACTGGGTTGGGAAGATCCCCTAGAGGAGGAAATGGAAACCCATTCCAGTACTCTTGTCTGGAAACTTTCATGGACAGAGGAGCTTAGCAGGCTATAGTCTGTATGAGTTCACAAAGAGCTGGACATGACTGTGACTGAGCATACAGATACACAAGGATATTTTACTCAAATCTCATATCAAGTAAAATTCCCTCATGTTAAGTTTACTTGCATACCTATTTGTAGAACTCCATTCTCATCAAGGAGACGTTTTATATTTTGTCTATAAAAAAATCATTCAACTTTTCTTTAACGTCTTGTTGAAATCAATATAAATTGTGGCTATAGCATTTACTTAATCCACAATTTTAATAAGCGTATAAAATGTAAATGAATTTGGGAAAACTTATTCTTAGAAACACTTGTTGGATTTAATACAACTTTCATTTCCTTTTAAAGTGGTTTAAACCATAAAAAACTCAGAAAATGAAAAAAGAAAATAATATATAATCCCATAGTTATTTTAAATAAATACCATTATAGTGGATTTTGTTCAAGTCTTTTTGAGAAACTTGCTCTTCTATAGTTAATAGTGTACATAAAATTTGTAGGCATTTTAAAAGTTTATTCTGCTTGTTTTCCAATGTAGCTTCAGTTTACATACTTTTGGTGGCTCAGATGGTAAAAAATTTGCCTGCCATGCAGAAGAGCCTGGTTCGATCACTGGGTTGGGAAGATTATCTGGAGAAGGCCATGGCAACTCACTCCAGTATTCCTGCCTGGGGAGTCCCATAGATAGAGGACCCTGGCCATCTACAAGTCCATGGGGTTGCAAAGAGTAGGACATGACTGAGTGACTAACACACGCACACCCCCACGACAGCCCATTCCATGATTGAATCATAAATTTAAAAACACACCCAAATTACTGGGTCTTTGTACTGCATTCAGTTTTAAAAATTACAAATAGAGTTTGTAAACATAGATTTTTCTTCATCTTTTTCTTGGATATATCTCAGAAGCTGTACATTTGGGTCAGTTTTCTGGTCTCTAATACAAATGTCTGTATTAGTCAGGTAGACTTGTATTATGCTGTAGTAACCATTGCATATACCCTAATCTCATTTATTTAACAGGAAACAAAACTTTTAAATGTCAGTGACTTACCACAGTTAAGTTTTCTACTCATATCAATTCTGCTGTGTGTATCAAGAATCTCCAGTGTATTTCTCTTCAAAGAGCCAACTCAGGGTTTCAAGATGGTTCCATCTTGGCCTCCCGGATTTAAGTGGTGGGGAAAGAACTTCAGGTCGTGCAGGGACTATTTTATTGCCTCCACTTGTCAGTTGCACTCACAATTCACTGTTCACAACTAGTTTTATCAGCCACAGACACAAAAAATTAAATAAAATAGAACCACTGTCTCACATCATACAGAGAAGTCAACTCAAAATGAATTAAAGACTGGAATGTAAGGCCTGAAATGATAAAAGTCTAGAAGAAAACATAGGCAGTATGCACTCTGACATTGGTGTTAGCAATGTCTTTCTAGATATGTCTCCTTAGGCAAGAAAAGCAAAAGCAAAACCAAACAAATGTGATTATATCAATCCTGAAATTTTCTGCACAACAAAGGAAGCCATCATCAAAATGAAAAGACAATTTACAGAATGGGAGAAAACATTATATATCCTATATCTATATCCAGATTCTATATCTGATAAGGGAGTAAGATCCAAAATATATAAAGAACACATATAACTCAACAACAAAACACAAATAACCCGATTAAAAATGTTTCCAAAGAAATACAAAGGGCCAATGGGCAAATAAAGTTCAGTTCAGTTGCTCAGTCATGTCCAACTCTTTGCAACTTCATGAACCACAGCACGCCAGGCCTCCCTGTCCATCAAAAATTCCCGGAGTTCACCCAAACCCATGTCCATCGAGTCGGTGATGCCATCCATCTCATCCTCTGTCGTCCCCTTCTCCTCCTGCCCTCAATCTTTCCCAGCATCCGGGTCTTTTCAAATGAGTCAGCTAAAAAGATGTTCAACATCACTAGCTAGGAAATGCAAATCAAAACCACAATGAGATATCATCACACACCTGTTAGAATGGGTATTATAAAAAATGCAAGAAACAACAAATGTTGCAAACAATGTGGTATACTGTTGGTGGGACTGTAATTGGTGTAGCTACCATGGAAAACAGTATGGAGATTCCTCAAAAAGTTAAGACTAAAATTACCATATGATCCAGCCATGATACTTCTGGGCATTTATCCAAAGAATGTGAATCCACTAATTTGAAAAGATACAGGCACCTTTATGTTCATCATGGCATTATTTATGATAGCCAAGATATGGAAACAACCTACGAGCCCATCAATGGATGAATGGGTAAAGAAGATGTGGTATATATAGACACACAATGGAATACTGATGAATCATAAAAAAGACAAAATCTTGCCATGTGTGACAACATGGATGCACCTGACAGTTAGTTCTAAGTGAAATAAGTCAGATGCAAAAAGACAAATATCATACGATTTCACTCAGATGTGGAATATAAAAATCAGATAAAATAAATGAACGAACTAAACCAAATAAAAGCAAACATGTAGATACAGAGAACAGAATAGTGGTCACCAGAGGGGAGACACGGGTAAAAGGGATCAACTATACGGTGATGATGGAAACTAAATTTTTGGTGGTGGGTAAGCAGTAGGGCCTACAGAATTGGAAATATAATGTTCTACACGTGAAACATGTATAATGTTATAAAACAAAGTTACTCCAAGGAAAAATAAATCTTGGGACAACCCTGGCAGTCCAGGAGTCAAGATTCTGTGCTTCCACTGCAGGGGGCATGGGTTTGATCCCTTGTTGGATCAAGAGAACTGAGATCCCACATGCTGTGCAATGTGGCCAACAAAACAAAACAAAAACAACCCTTAAAAAAATCTGAAAACAAACAAACAACAACAACAACAACTAGTGTGTTCCCCCCAGCTGCAGTGGGTGCTGGGAAATGTGTCCTTTGTGTGTCCAGGACAAGGAGAACATCACTACTGGGGAGCATTAAGTTCTACTCCAGTGGCGTGGCTTTGCACCACCTCAATTTAGCTTAGCGAGAACTACATTTCCCAGAATCCCCTTTCAGAGGATTAGAGGTTACTTTTGACCACAGGAAGTATTTTCCTGAGATACGGAAGGTGGGAATGAAAATAGAGTTATTAAGTTCAGAAGGAGTAGACAACAGCTACCACTGAAACCTGATCTCCTGCTCATGATACTGGTGTGAACAGTGGCAAGAATGACAGTCTTCCATTTTCCAGCTCCCATCAGACCTCCTTCCGCTTCTCTGAGTCCTGGGTCAGATGCATTCTGTTCCATGGTGAAGGCCACCAGCTTTTAATGCCATTGAGTTTGAAGGTTGTGAGAGCCAGATGCAAATCTTAAGTTTGTCCTCCTGGGTTGTAATTTGTTCTTGCCCTTCCATGCCTCACACTCAGCTTTTTTTCCTGATCGCCAGTCCCGCTGACTTAGTGATTTCAGACTCAACTGCTGATGCTCTTGCAGCAGGCTTCTGCAGAATTCTTCACCAGCTCTGCACTACAACTGTGTGTGTATGCTTGAGTGCGTGCTAAGTCACTTCAGCCGTGTCCAACTCTTTGTGACCCCATGGACTGTAGCCCTCCAGGATCCTCTTTCCATGGGATTGTCCAGGCAAGAATACTGGAGTGGGTTGCCATGCCCTTCTCCAGGGGATCTTCCTGACCAGGGATCGAACTAGTGTTTCTTTAGTCTCTTGCATGGGAGGCAGGGTCTTTACCACTAGCACCACCTAGGAAGTCCCTTTCCCTATAACTACATGAGGTCAAGTCCTTAAAATAGACCTCTCAGTCCATGGCACCCAATCTGATTTTTCTTTTCCCATAAAACCCTAAAAGATCTAAAATATATTAATATATTTTATACAACCAGGTCTCATTTTAAGGTACTGTGTTCACAAATTTTTCTATTAGAAGATACTGCTGAAAAGATCAGGATCACACACACACAAATCTGATCTATGTCGAAGGAGAAAGAACAGGTTATGGCAGAGAAAAAGGTAGATACAACTGTCCACAGTGAAGACAATTATAAAAACAACAAAAAAGCACAGTTGTTAGAACAGGTATCAGCCTCAGTGGCAACTTTTCCCTGTGCAGATTTGAGTGGAGACTTGGGGAGGAAGCACTGCGGTGGATTATAGAGGAAATTCACACCTGTATCCACATTTCCATAGCTGTGAGGACAGCTCTACCTGGAGCTAATTTCACTCCAAGGACCAGAGGGAAAAGGAAACAGGCTAATCAAGGCAGAAATCCAAACTGAAGTGCAAAGACCAGAATTTTCTGTTAGATCGAGCCAAACTATGTTCAACAATTCATTTCTGTTATCCGTTTTATACCTTCATCAAGTTTGGTCTCTGTGTTTCTGTGTTCCATGTGGCAGTTTCCATGAGATACGCCAGTGCCTCTGCTTTCAGGGAGGGACTTAGGAGTGGTTCGAGTGCACAGATTTCTGGCCTGCAGATTTTTGTGCTCTGAAGACTTGGCTTCCTAAGACTTCCTCAAGCACCGCGGTTGACAGTCAAATGCAGGGTCACTTTCCAGTGTCCATGACGCTCCCCACCACGTGTATCCTCCGTTTGTGCCAATTTCTCTCACTGGAAGAGGAACTCATTGTTCAGTTTCCCTCCCAAAGCCTTTCCTCAGACCTCAAACAAAACAATTCTGGTCACCCAGCTTCAAGGACACTGCGAAATGTCCATGTGAGCAGAGAATTCTCTTCGTGGTTTGCACGTGATTCATGCAAGTCATTTTGATTTCAGCTGTGCCGTGCTTTGGGGGTTAAGAACTAGGAAATTCTGGATGACCATATGATCTGTGCCCACAGAGCCCCTGCTGGGTGTCAGCACAATGTTGATATACTAGGAGGTGCTGGCCAACTGGGAGTTGGGCCAATTCCTAGTGAGCGTTGGGTACAATGTCCCACCTGAACTATCTCACCAGTGAGGTTCAAGTTGCCAAAGTTTTGTCCCCCAAGTCACCATGTAAAATAGCAATAGTAATGATTTTCATACCGATACATTATTTAGAAACATTAAAAAATGACAAAGCACTTGAAGTATCACACAAAAAAAGTTTTACAAATTCAACTTTATTAATAATAATTTATAAGTTATACTTATCTGGTCTTGACATATATTAGAATCATACTTTTTGAGGCAAATATAGCAATCTTCTACTGCAGGGGAAAAAAAGGCTTCTGGTGAAATGAGAAAAACTGGTATGATACTTTCATACATTACTCAAGTCTGTGGGAACACTCCATTCAGAGGTGAAATCTGGCTTTGTTTTCAGATTTCTTGAGTTTCACATGCATTTTAGCTCCTCTGCTCCATTTTGGTGTAGTGTACTTTCTTCTACTAAATGGTGTAGATTTACCAACAATTCTTGCAGAGATAACAAATGAGTGACTGTGCTTAGTTGCTCAGTCGTGTCTAACTCTGTGCAACCCCAGGGACTGTAGCCTGCCAGGCTCCTCTGTCTATGGGGATTCTCTAGGCAAGAATACTGGAGTGGGTTGCCATGCCCTCCTCCAGGGGATCTTCCGGACCCAGGAACTGAACCAGGTGTCCTGCATTGGGATTCTTTACCAGCTGAGCCACCAATGACTAGAGAGCCTCAACTGGCCTCAGGCATTTTCTTCAGAGTGGAATTAGGTGTCAGATTTATAAACAGAAAGCTCCCCACATTAGCAGATGCAAACTAGTATATACAGAATGGATAAGCAAGGCCTTACTGTATAGCACAGGGACCTATACTTAATATCCTGGGATAAACCATGATGAAAAGAATATGAAAAAATGTACGTACATATATGACTGAAGCACTCTGCTGGACAGCAGAAATTGACATAACATTGTAAATCAATTATACTTCAATACAATAAACTAAAAAAAAGAAAGCTCCCCATGGGTTTCCCCTTCCCTACATACAATGCGCCCCTCACAACTGCACTCACACCAGGCACTTTTCTGGTTCCTATGGGCACTGTGCTTGTGTTTAAGATGCCTGCTGCACCCCCCTCTTTGCATTGCGTTGAGTGTCAGGGCTTCCTGGAACAGGTCTGTGGGTCAGAATATGCTGATAGGCGATTCTGTAAAGATTTAAGGACTGCTGGAGGGAACACAGCTCTTACGGATGCTCTCCACAAAGCCCTGTTCTTTGCATGTTTAAGGGTTATCTCTTGAGATTGTAATCTGTTAAATCATTATACCTGCGCAATATTTACTTACTTATGTCCCAATCTACTGGGTCCCTGGAGGGTAAGCCCTGTTCATCCTACTATCTACCCTTTACTCTGTCTTTCCCCTAATCATACTATGTTATTACTAGCTCAGTTGTGTCTGACCCTTGGTGACCCCTGGACTGTAGCCTGCCAAGCTCCTTTGTTCATGGAATTTCCCAGGCAAGAATACTGGAGTGGGTTGCCATTTCCTCCTCCTGGAGATCTTCCATCCCCAGGGATTAAATCCAAGTTTCCTGCTTTGCAGAGGCGGGATTTTCACCACTGAGGAACCAGGGAAGTCCTTCCCCTAATCACAGTGAAGTCCCAGTGTGCTCTTTCCCTCCCCAAGTCTCTAGATCCTCAGTTTATCTGCTTATTCTCAGTCCTGGGGCATGGGGACAGAGGGTGGACCCTTTGGCATTTCTGCTTCTAATAAAACAACTATAAACTAAAAAGAACAACCAAAACAATGAGTTGTGAGCTGAGAATATGGAAAAAAGCAAACAGTTCTGACTTGAGCAGAATATCTTCCTGATTTACCAATAATCCACTAGAAAATGCATCCTCATCACCAATAGAAAAGTTTCAGTATGCAAGAAAATAAGCCCTTGTCTAAACAAACTTTTAAAAGGTAAAATATGTTAATTTTACATGTATAAAATTTACTTTTTAGTATTATAGTCTTAAAACATACCTGCATGAATCTCTTGGGCTTCAGAGTGGACTATGTAGGGGAATCAAATCCTTTCGAAATTAAAAATTATGTTCCGCAGAAACTGATACTTTTAAGCCAATATGGGTTTTAATAACTAAACAGTAAAACATTTCTCTTAACACCAAAATCAAAGATGATTGTACTTATTTTAATATCACTATATAAATATGAGAATGTTAATTGACACTTATCTAGGTCAAATATTCCAGTTGCATTAACAAACATATATAAAACAAATATAAATTTATAGTGAATGTCATGATTATCTGCTTCACAATGAATTTAATAGCCTGAAAGCCGCCTCTTTTGTTTGCTTTCATTTATTTTACTTTAATAATCTCCAAGTATTGAGGAAGGAAAGAAGAGAAACACAACTGAGCAATCTTTCAATTTTGATTAAGTAAGAGTCTGGTTAGTTGCAATCCCTTCTGAATACTTCTCAGAGGAGAAAACACACTGTGAGATGGTGACTTGCCACTCCACAGTGGTTGGAGAGGTTAGGCCATTTCTTGAGAGCAGGTACATAGCCAATGACTCACTCTCCCTAAAAAAAACGTGTAAGGAAAAAGTAGGTGGTTCATCTGAGAGGTTGCTCTCATCTGTACAAACTAATTTTTCTTCTTGATGCTGGGACATCCATCAGAAACATGTTAGTTTGTGCTAAACAGAGATAGGTTCTGACACTGCAATATAGCCAGTATTTACTACTTTACCCTGCCTGTGAAACTCTCTGCCTGCCTAGTTAAAATACTTTAAAAGGGTACTTTTCATCTAATACTGTTAACAACAAGAAGGGCCTTATTTTGTGGTTTTAAAAAAATGGCTGCTTTGGTCTACTTCAGTTTTGGTGAAGCCACTTAAAAATCAAAATGTGATATGGTTTCAAGTTTTAGTGAAGCATTAGGACTCAATGGCAGTAGGATTTCTCGTATATTCACGGAGTGCCCACTGGGTCCTAGGCTCTGTGTTGCATATAGCTCAGTTTCTGAGTATCACTTGATCGTGATCCTTCAGGGACCAGTCCAGAAAAATACTATCACATCAGAGTGAGAAATTTTTAACTTGGGGAGTTATTTGGAGGGGGGCATGTTATCAGCAGATTCAGTTCAAAAATTCACTGCTCTGGGTTTCCACAGCTTTCCTCCAAGTCTACATTTTAAGAGGGTGTGGAAGAAGGATGGTTTGGGGCATCCTTTATCATTTTCCTAGATGTGATTAGAGAATTTTAGGAGCCAATAGCTTAAACTACATTCAAATAATCCAAAAGCTTTAAAAAGGGGCATAGCAAATCCTGTCCAGACCTTAAACCTTGGTGGTAATAACATGAGAGTTTAAAAGGCAATATTTCATTCTTTTGGGGGCAGCAACCAGAAAAGGTCAGCTTGCTGAGCACCTCCCAGAGTCTGGTGTCAGTGCCTTGCTCTCTCACCATATGGCGGTTCTTCTAACACTTGCATGATGTGAATTTTGCTTTAGCATTCTAAAGGCATAGTCTCTGAGACGAACACAGGCATGGCAGGTTATTTTCTCCCTCTACAAATTCCGGTTGCATAATTTAACATAAAAACAATTTGAGAAAGAGATTATTATCTTTTTACCTTTCGCAAAGCTCTTACTGATTAGAGTTTAAAATATGCAATTGAAACGTTGTATTTTCTGGAGTATTCAATACATTTCTTGGACTGTTTTCCTAACTGCAGGAATAGAATAAATAAAACCACTCAGTTCGTAAGCACAGCAAACATGAGTCAAATAGCTTTTACTCCATATTTATAACAGGCAAAGCCAGCATCATAAGTTCCTCTGTATTTCCTGTCACCTTTAAGCATTTTCATTTGTTACTCTCAATGTATTTCAATAGCACACATATGTTCTCAAAAAATTTTTCTGTGGGGTTTACTGTCAGCTTTTTTGTTCCCAAATCTTTGATAGTCTTAGTCTCTACATGATTTGAAACATGATGTTAACAAGTTATATGAAAGCCTCCTTTTGTGCTCCGTATTGACAAGTGTCCCTCTGAATCTGGAAGAAAGCAATCATATTCCAGTCGTGTTGTCAGCCGAGGGACATAAGCTCCAAAGCACTCGTTCCTAGGGCCATAAATCCACTGTGTTCCACGTTATAAATAAGGAAATTGCCTGTGATGGCTACAATTTGGAAGCATTAACATCTTTTCTTTGCAGCTCTCATTTTTAATCTTTTTAGTTATTTCCCTTAGTAAAACTTAGCCACAAAATATGACTTCCTGTATCACTGACCCAGATGCCATAATTAAAAGAAAGACATGCCAACCAACCATGACAAAGGTTTCAGTGAGCATTCAAGACAAAACAGACCCTTATCGCTTCAGCCAAAGGTAGCTCTCTCTCTGCCCAGCATCTCTCTCCCTCCTGCCTCCCCGCTCCTCTCACTGTCCATTGGAGCAAGCGGCTTCACTTTGCATTAAGAATGCATGATGTGTGCTTTCTAGCGGCTGCATTTTAAGTTTGGTCTTCTCAACCATGAAAAACACAGTTAAAAATTGTTCTCAGAGCTAAAGCACTCAACCTCTTGGCACTTGGTTGTTTTTAACTTTTCAACAATAGGCACTGTTCACTCTCCTCCGTCTCAGTTCTTTATCCAGTGATCAGGCAGCACACTGATGAAAGGCTAGTCACGGCTGCCCCCATGGTGTCAGTGTGGTGGCATGTGATGATTCACATGGGGTGTGTTTGATCCGAGAAAGCCCAGTCTCTGCTTATTCTTCCTTTGTTCTGTCATCTGGGGGGAAAAGAGAGAGTGTATTAAGCTGATTTTTCTCACTCCTTCCCAGCGCTGGTGGAACACACAGTGTTGGGTGAATATTTCCCAGTGAATATTTATTGAAAAAGGGAAAATATTTTTTAAAGTGAATTTCCATAGGCAGAGAAGCACAGCAAACCCCTCTCTGTGGTTAAGAAAGAGGAACCATGGTTCTTTTAAAGCAGCCCCTGCTTGTCACATATCATCACTGCCATCACCTTAGTCATTTTAAAAGTGACCACAGTTACTTTTGATACTATTTTTACTAAGGCTAACAATCTTACGTGATGAAGGGGTTGACTGTAGCACTGAAATGATAGATACTAATGACGATCTGCTTTTCTGATGAACTTAATAATTGCTGTGATGGCAGAATATACGATTTTTTTAAATCAAGAAGTCCAAAACAGTCCCTCTCTTTCAGTATTTGTTCCTTCCTTCCCTGTTCCACAGAAGAAGTGTCACACAAGATGCGTGTGATAAGCAGAAGCAGCCTCTGCTTACCGAGAGGTGGTTCTTACAACATAGCGTGGGGTTTCTTTACTGTGATTTACAATCTCGTGGATAACAATCTCACTGCCAGGATTCTCCAGTCTCTCCCACTCACAGTGGTGAAAGATTTCCCACCCCCACCCCTACCCCCACCACCCAGCTCCATCTCCAAAGGGCACCCACCTGCTCCTTGAGCTCTGCCAGCTGACCGGACAGCTGTTTGACCAGACTCATGGTTGACTCCAGCTTCTCCTGTAGGTTCCGAATCTCATTTTGCTCGCTGTCACCTTCATTGCTAACAAGGGACATGGCTCGCATCCGAGGAAACCAGTCCAAATTCTTCTCCTAAAAGCAAATAAATGTGCAGGAACAAGGGAATAAATATGGAAGGGAGCCTGAAGTTATGTAAAGAATGTCTAGAAGGGTTCATTAGTATTAACATTTTGGAGAAGAAAATGGCAAGCATGGACAGAGGAGCCTGGTGGGCTACGGTTCATGGGGTTGCACAGTCGGACACAACGGAGCAGCTGAACACATTATTAACATTCTTAGCACTTTCAAAGCACTTTCTGGCCAGGGGTGAGGAGAGGTTGAGGGTGGGAATGAAGTGAGGGTTCCACATTAGTCTTCATGAGCTGAGGGAAGATTTTAAATATTAGAATGAATTTCTTATGGTCTACCCCGGAGGTCCCAGGTAAAGCATTTAGGACAGCATCCTGCACCCTGTAGGCAATTAGTGAATCTTGATGAATGATGAGCTAGGTATTGGAGGCCGAGAAGAGCAGATCCAAATGTGTGTGGGGACAGTAAAGGCCTGAGCTGTTTATCCTCCCTACTCAATCCATGCACTGGCGCAGAGGAGAAAGGGGTGGTGGAATAGGAGGAGATAAAAGACATGTTTCAGTTCTAGGTGCCCACGCCCATTTACCTCCCACTTCCCCAAGACAGGCTCTGGGGAAGAGGGAAGTGGGAGGGCATGGCCCTGGGTTAGCCTGTCTGCGCCTTTTGGAAACATTTTATTACAGTGGGGATGGGGTTTTAGAGTTAGACTTCCCCAGAGGGCAACAGCAGGCACCACTTCTGTTTTTCCAGGCTGACTGAGAGTGTAGGGGTGTGTGTGTGTAAGTGCAAGTGTGAGTGTGTGTGTATGTGTTCACTCCATTGTGGTAAAAACAGATGGTTACCAAGATACATCTCTTGAAAATTCTTCCTGATTGCTCAACATCATAGAATCCCTGTGAATTACCTGTATTCCATCTTTCAATCCTCAAGAAAGTTTCCCATTTTACAGATGAGGAATCAAGCGGTCCCAAGAGTTTAATTACCCTCATCATAAGCCAGGAATTGGCAGAGTTAGGGTTTGAAGGCAGGTTAGCCTTTTGGCTGGGTTTACCTGGTGGCTCAGCAGTAAAGAATCCACCTGCAATACAAGGGACCCAGGTTTGATCCCTGGATAGGGAACCAACACAGGAGGGGATGGCAACTCCCTCCCATATTTTTTCCTGGAGAATCCCATGGACAGAGGAGCCTGACAGGCTACAGTCCGCGGGGTTGCAGAGTCAGATGTGACTGAGCATGCAGACAAGCCTTTTAGCCACTGATCAGCAATCCCAGTCTATATTTACCTATTTCTTAAATCACCTTCTCCAGGTGCACGGAAGTATCCCTAGCAGTGACCTTCCTGCTTGATTCTTTCCACTCCAGAAAAGCCCACTGCAGTGGCTACAGAGGTGTCTGCCTAGCTGACGCCTAGAACAAGAACCAGAGAGTTCTTTCTCTCTTAAGGGGAAAGGGGAAACGTCAACCTCCGAACCTTGGCACTTCTGTGTAAATCTCATCTGGCCCTTTGGTTGGTTTCTTTGACAGTTGTTAGAGAACAACACATTCTTTATAGTTCCCGACCCCCAGTGGCAGTGGAAAGGGCCAATAGAGGATAGGATAAAATATTCAAGAGAGTTAAGCTGCATCTAAACAGCTGTAGCTAATTAGCATTTCAAAGGAGAATGGTAACTTATTCTGAAGTACACAGTGACAGCCAGATTCATTCGATTAGTACTCTAACATCTATTGCCAGGTATTTAAAGATGAAAATCAGGTAGGACAAAATGTGTGCTCTCAAGGAGCTTGTGGCTTAGGACAGCCCTCCATGAAAACTGGACTGGGTAGTCTGATCTCAAAATTTCCTGAGGTTGCTTGTAAAAACAGCAGGTTTCAACCCCACCACCTCTTATGAAATCAGAACCTCCTAGGGGCCCTGAATGATTTGTAGGTGCACTAAAGTTTAAGAAGTCCAATCTATGGAGACATAGAAGATTAACGAGAACCACTAGGGTAGTGGCAGATTAGGGAGATGGAGTGAAGAGGAAAGATCTGAAGTATCTGGCATAAGGAATGGGAAAAGTGAAAAATCAAAGTGTTAGTCGCTCAGTTGTGTCTGATTCTTTGCAACCCCATGAACAGGTTCCTCTGTCCATGGGATTCTCTAGGCAAGAATACTGGAGTGGGTTGCCATTTCCTTCAAACAGGAGATCTTCCTGACCCAGGGATCAAACCCAGGTAGCCTGTCTTGCAGGCTGATTCTTTACTGCCTGAGCTACGGGGGAAGACAAGCCAAATAGGGACCACTGAATGCTTGCAGGGTGGAGCGGGAGACCCTATCTTGGAATGATTCCATCAGAGATCAGGGCTCACCAACAGCCCAGGTGGGTGTGCAGCTGAGGCCAAGAGCTGGACTGATACAAGATGGTGTGTCCCCCGGAAAAGGCATCAGAATGACAAAGGTATCGGGAAGTTAGATATGTCAGCAGAGCAGTGGCTGCTGTGAGGAACACTAGTGGGTGGACTGGTAGGAGGGATGGATAATAAACAGACAACCCAGTGACCTTCAGTTCTCTTATCTATTAGAATCTGTATTATCTACTGTACTATCTCTTATCTGAATTTTACAAATGCAGAAACTGAGGCTAGCAAGCACGAGCTGGAATCAAGATTGCTGGGAGAAATATCAGTAACCTCAGATATGCAGATGACACCACCCTTATGGCAGAAAGCAAAGAACTAAAGAGCCTCTTGATGAAAGAGGAGAGTGAAAAAGTGGGCTTAAAACTCAACTTGCAGAAAATTAAGATCATGGCATCTGGTCCCATCACTTCATGGCAAATAGATGGGGAAACAGTGGAAGCAGTGAGAGATTTTATTTTGGGGGGCTCCAAAATTACTGCACATGGTGACTGCAACCATGAAATTAAAAGACGCTTGCTCCTTGGAAGAAAAGTTATAACCAACCTAGACAGCACATTAAAAAGCAGAGACATTACTTTGCCAACAAAGGTCCATATAGTCAAAGCTATGGCTTTTCCAGTAGTCATGTATGGATGGGAGAGTTGGACTATAAAGAAAGCTGAGCACCAAAGAATTGATGTTTTTGAACTGTGGTGTTGGAGAAGATTCTTGAGAGTTCCTTGGACTGCAAGGAGATACAACCAGTCCATCCTAAAGGAAATCAGTCCTGAATATTCATTGGAAGGATTGAAGCTGAAGCTGAAACTCCATTCCTTTGGCCACCTGATACAAAGAACTGACTCACTGGAAAGACTGGGAAAGACTGAAGGCGGGAGGAGAAGGGGACAAGAGAGGATGAGATGGTTGGATGGCATCCATGATTCAATGGACATGTGTTTGAGTAGACTCCAGGAGTTGCTGATGGACAGGGAGGCCTTGTGTGCTGCAGCCCATGAGGTTGCAAAGAGTCAGACACAACTGAGCAACTGAACTGAACTGAACTGAGGCTAGCAAATTATTTTGCTGGAAGCCCAACCCAGACCTGTCTGTATCTAGGCCTTCTGGCCAGAAAGGAGACTGTTGACAGAAAGTTGAATAACAATAAGGTGGGATAACTTCAGGAAATAAAAATACTAGAGTAAGAAAGTCTGAAATCTGATAAAATATCAGTGAATTTGAGGAGTTAGTATATCATGGGTATAGCTGGAGAACTTTAGTTGGAGAAGATGAAAAATTTCTGGAGATAGGCAGTGAGGATGTTTGCATAATGATGTGAATGTACTGAATGCCACAAAACTTCACATATAAAATGAACTAAATGGGGCTTCCCTGGTGGTTCAGTGGCTAAGACTCCATGTTTGCAATGCAGAGGGCCCCGTGTTCAATCCCTGATCAGGGAACTAGATCCCACATACTGCAAATAAAAGCTCCCAAATGCCTTAACTAAAAAAAGAGTCTGTATGCCACAATGAACAATGAAGATCCTGTATGCTACAAGTAAGATCCAGTGTAGCCAAAAAAAAAAAAAAGTTAAAATGATATGCATATGTATGCTCAGTCACTCAGCCATGTCCTACTCTCTGTGACACCATGAACTGTAGCCCACCAGGCTCCTCTGTCCATGCAGGCAAGAATACTGGAGTGAGCTGCCACTTCCTTCTCCAGGGGACCTTCAGGACCCAGGGATCAAACCCGAGTCTCTTGTGTCTCCTGCATTGGCAGGTGGATTCTTTACCACTAGTGCCACCTAGGAAGCCCAGGATGGGACAGAAAAGTTTGACAGCCTCGGATGGCTGGCTGGATCTGGGCTGAGGAGGTATCAGGAGACATGCTGGAGATGGCGAAAGCCTCAGCTTTTAGAACATTTCCTAGAGAAACAGAGACAAAACACTGTTCTAATACTTAGCTCATTGGGAAAGACCCCTATGGTGGGAAAGACTGAGTGCAGGAGAAGTCGGCAATAGAGGATGAGATGGCTAGATGGCATCATCAACTCAATGGAAATGAGTTTGAGCAAACTCCAGGACATAGTGGAAGAAGGGAAGCCCAGCATGTTGCAGTCCATGGGATTGCAAAGAGCTGGACACGACTGAGTGACTGAACAACAACAACAACGTTTAGCAGAGATAACATGGGCGAGATGGAAACTGCCTCCAAGAAACTGCTATCATAGCTATCTCAGGGGCCAGGTCAGCTCAGTCCACAGTCTCTTGCTTTTGAGGAAACAAAAGCAGTTCTCAGGGGACCGCTGCCCCAGCCGGTTGGGCCACGGGACTCTTTTCCTTACACATTCTTTCTTCACTTGTTCCTTTGTTCATGTATTCATGGACTAATTCTTCCTTGTTGACCCTGTCTGTGCTAGGCACCGGGAGAACAATAGGGAGCCAAACCCAGTGCGATTCTTGTGCTGCTGGAATTGATAGTGACGGCCTAGGTGGAGGATATGACTTCAATCAAAGATGGTGAAAATAACGACAAATCGGACTTAAGTGCTGGGGAGGAATGTTACCTGGCTCCACTGTCCTTTCTCCTAAGTTCCCCAAATCATTCTCTCTTCTAACCGTCTGGTTTCTCTCATCTTTCTTCCTTTCACTGCCTGTATCTTTCTCTGTGTATGTTTGCTTGGTTCTCAGCCTTTTCTCTACTCATTTTATGCTGTTTCAGTCCTCTTTTCCTCTGTATACCAACTGACTATAACCTGAAACTACAATATAATGTGTCATTAAGATTTTTTTTCATAATTGAATGCTTTCTGGTTCCTTTTCTTAATTTTTAGGAACCTGACTTGAATGCCTTGCATCTCACTAAAATAGCAAAAAAATAAGCATCCGACATTGATTAGCGTTTGTCCTCTTTCTACAAAAAAGCCAGCCTTTTAAAAATAAATGTTCAACCGATTTCTCCTAGTACAGAAAGTATATTATTTTCACCAAAAAGTAACTAAAATCCAAACAAGTTCTTAGAATAAATGCTGCACGTGGCTTTTCACCGAAAGTGGCTTCCAATGAAAGACCCTAAGCTTCCTCTCTCTGCTCCAATGTCACAAGGAGCAGCTTCCACAGGAAGCTCATCCTGAGCAGGGTGAGAAAGGAAACCCTGGACTTTATTCTGAGCCAGAACCACAGGACAGACACCTAGAACACTGGTTGGTTAGCAAGACACCACTCACTCACCGTGTTGACTTGTAACACGCCTGCCATCTAATAAAGCAGTTTGATTTGATTTTTTATTTCTTGGCTACTCACATAGGTTATGTCCAGCCTGTGATCATGCTCATGATTAATAAATTCCCATGGTGACTTTGGTTAGTCAATATGACATCATTTCTTTGATTCACCAGGAATGAGTATGTTTGACCACAGGGGTATTTTACAGGGTAGTATAAAGTTGGGAAGCTACAGATTAAGTGTTAGATTCTGAGGTTACAACGTATGATCCTAGAAACCTAGTGAGTGGAAAGCCGAAGCTTTTCAAAGGTACCAAAATGCAACTCCCGGAGATGAAGGGACAGAGAGCATGGCAGCCACGATCCTCCTACTGTCCCTGAATTTTACTAAAAATGCATCTTCCTAGAAGACCAGAAGATGGACAGATAGGAACGTGAAAACCTTTCAAACAGCCCTTTTAACAGTCAGATCAATTTGCTTTATTTAATTTTGTAGTTATTCAGTAAATGATTGGGTTGTCAGAGTCAGTCAGAGCTTATCTGTGCTGTCCTTATAATTTGCTCTTAAATGTGGTACCCCATCTTCAGGAAAGAGGCCACACAATATCAAGGAAAAGGCACTGATCTAGGAGTCAGGACACCTGGGTTCTGATTTTAGTTCTACCAAAAATGAACTACGTGATAGAAGGAGGGTGGGGAGCCTTATTCTCCGAATCCAAGTTTCCTCGTCTGTAAAACCAGAATGTTAACCCTGGGTGGTCTCTATGTCTTTTCCAACTCATCATTCCATGAGTTATGAATTCAAAACTTAAAAAGCAAATTGCTGAGACAAGCCCTAAGCTTGCCAACTGAGCAAGCAGAAACATAGCATTTAGGCTAGAAGCAACCTTGAAACCACGTAACCCAAGCTCAGCACATTACAGATGCCCAGGCTGGATCCTAGAAAGTTTAGGTTTCCTTGCGGTCTCACAGCTGTTCCTCTGTACTTGATTCCACTTCTGGACAAGTCCTTCCATTTAATGTAGTGGAACAGCTCTTACATAATGTAACATAGCCCTGCTGATGTTTAATTGACGACAGGCTCGAGAAAAGAGTGTAACAACTTCTCTCCGTATCACAATAAGATTGAAAAGTAGAATAAGATTGAGTTCAGTGAGCCAAACATTGGAGAAATTGTCTTATGCCTGGGACAAATTGGCAGTTTTGAATTAACAAATATATGCTGCTATATATAAGACAGATAAACAACAAGGACCTACTGTATAGCACAGGGAACTGTATTTGATACCTTACAATAATCTATAATGGAAAAGAATCTGAAAACAATACATACATCTATTTCTCTCTCTATATATATATAACTGAATCACTTTGCTGTATACCTGAAACACTGTAAATCAGTTCAGTTCAGTTCAGTCACTCAGTCATGTCCGACTCTTTGTGACCCCATGAATCGCAGCACACCAGGCCTCCCTGTCCATCACCAACTCCCGGAGTTCACTCAGACTCATGTCCATCGAGTCAGTGATGCCATCCAGCCATCTTATCAACTATACTTCAATTTCAAAAAAATGTGGAAAAAAAGTTGCCTGCATGTAAGTTAAAGAGAATGCAAGCACTGTGGTTCTGTATCATAGTAATAATCCCATTTTTAGCTGCTTGGCAAGTGTCAGCCACTTAAGTCATGCTACGGCCAATACCCACAAAAATTCCATAACGTTGAGACTGTTGCCAGCCTCATTTTACTGAAGACAACACTGAGACAGGAAGAGGATTAGTTATTGGCCAAGGCCACAGAGTGGTGATAAATGGCTGGCCCAAGCTCTGGTCTCCACCCTAGGTGACTGGAAATCTTGTACTCTTTTCACTACTATGGACTATTTCTCCACGTCCAATAGAGATGCCAAATGCTTAGCTTCTGAACTTGCCAGAAAAAACAGAGACTACTCAAGAGCTCAGTGGGTAAAGAATCCACCTACAATGCAGGAGACACAGGAAACATGGGTTTGATCCCTGGATTGGGAAGATCTCCTGGAGGAAGAAAATGGCAACCCACTCCAGTATTCTTCTCTGGAGAATCCCATGGACAGAGGAGCCTGGCAGTCTACAATCCAAAGGGCCACAAAGAGTCGGACACGACTGAGCAACTAAGCGCGCAGCACAGTGAGAATACATTTTATACCGTGAATTCCCCTGATATTTCTTCTCGGGTAGGCTAAAGATTTATTTACTGAAAATCAGAAATAAATGCTTTAGGCATTGTATCAGAAATGTAGATGCAGATACTGTGGAAATACATTGATTGACCCTTGACATTTGCTGCAATTTTGCAGACTGCTCTGAAAGATTGCTAATGAGAGGTACCACACTGAACGTACCATTGTACTATGCTGTACTGGAATTTTGATAAACCATTGTACATGTATCTTCACCTCCACTTTCAGACTCTATGCTTAATACATGCTGTCACAAGACCATTTGCAAAGGTTTTTCTTGGTTACCATCCTTTGCAATTTTGCAGACTGCTCTGAAAGATTGCTAATGAGAGGTACCACACTGAACGTACCATTGTACTATGCTGTACTGGAATTTTGATAAACCATTGTACATGTATCTTCACCTCCACTTTCAGACTCTATGCTTAATACATGCTGTCACAAGACCATTTGCAAAGGTTTTTCTTGGTTACCATCCTCTTCTAAGCCTTAAATTTACACTGCACTTTCTATTCTAAAACCGTATGTGAAGCTTCCTAGGCTGAGGAGCATAACCATCTGCCCAAAGCCTCAGTGTGACCCACTACACTCCTCTCTCGGCACTTCTGGCTTGAAGATGTCAGCAGAAATGGCTCTCAGAAGGTACACCAGCAACGCTAATACTATCTACTCACTGGAAGGTCCCTGAGGGAAAGACACTAGTCCTGCTTTCCTGGAACTTCACAGACCAAGGCCAGTAATCTGGAAGAAGGATTTTTTCTGAAGTCAAAATAATCATATGATTACTTCTGCAGTCAAAGTAATCATGTGGGTTAATGGGAAATGCGTCATATAGCCCATCCAGCCTCTGCTCCATGAAGGAGGGGCATGGCGGGCCTCCCCGCCTCCGACCAATATGGCGGCCTTGCTGGCAGGTGGGATGTTGTCTCAAACCCTTAAGGAATACCCACAACACTGGCATTTGGACTTCTAGCTTTGTTCCTAGTGAACACCCCACCTGTATGTGACCAGCGTTGCTTAATCTGGACAACAAAAGACTGATTCTCACAGGGGTTTGCAAACAGACCCTGGGTTAAAAGGAAGGAAGGATGAGCTGGGAAACACACTCTTGTCTGACAAACACTGGGGACTGTCGGTGAAAAAAAGGATCCAGCTGTGTCCTTTGAAGCTAAAACGCTATTCTTGGATTGATAAATAAATGAGAACCTTGTCAACTAATTCTAAAAAAGGGAGGGGATAAGAGTAAAAATGTTGCTGTGTTAGAAACATAGCACATTCCAGGACTGGAAGATTCATTTGCCACCCTTTATTAACTGTATCTTCCTTCTGCCCCTGTTTATTCTGTTCTGTATCTTCCTTCTGCAACTGAGTTCCTGAAACTGTGGCAGAGTACCCTACTTGGGTGGCTTGAGAAATTTAACATATGTTAGTTATTCAAGGCAAATCTGTATTGAAAGTTTTTGTAAAGCAACAAACTCCTTTACGGTGTCATGTTCAAACTTTGAAATATTTTACAAATCTAAAGGTGTGGACATCATGTTTGTATTACGTATGTGAAAGTGGTTTGAACCTTACAAGGTGGAGATGTAAATGTGTGTGTGTGCCCAGTTATGTCTGACTCTTCGCGATTCCATGGACTGTAGCCCGCCACCTCTGTCCATGGGATTTTCCCAGCAAGAATACAGGAGTGGGTTGCCACTTCCTTCTCCAGAGGATCTTCCTGACCCAGGGATCAAACTCGAGTCTCTTGCATTTCCTGCGTTGGCAGGAGGATTCTTTACCACTAGCACCACCTGGGAAGCCCTGAACCTTAGAAAGCAAGGTACAAACGTCAAAGATCTTTGGACTGCTGAACAGACTGCACAGAGGCAGGAATCTGTCCCTTAGAGGCATTTAACAAAGGCTGAAAAGCAAGAGACCTTGACATCCCTGCAGGGCTCCTGCCTGACCCCTTTCCACGGCCCTGCCTCCAGGGGGCTGCGGGCATAGGAGCCCTCCAGGGACAAGGCCTACTTTATCCAGTCCCTGCTCCCAAGGTCAGTGAAAGAAGTAGGTCCAGCAGAAGTACCACCAAAACAGGGATGGTGGAATGAAAATGACTCAACAGGCTGCTGATCTCGGCAGGGCCCCAGGCTGGTAAAGTCTCAGCTGGAAGGGACTAGACAGACACTGGTCCAGTTTCCTAGTCCCCTTGTTTTATATGCAGCATTACTGCGGTGGGAGCGGCTGGCCCGTGCCCAGCACAGGGGGTGCAGGAAGGCACTGCTCATGGCCTGGCAGGCTCAGTTTCTGTGGCAATGAAAGCCTGAATGCCCACCTTCTGTGGCTTCCTCACCTTCGGAGCCAGAGCAAAGCAGGTGAGTGTGGACCTCATCGGCTGCAAAGAGGGTTAAAACAGTTCAACCAATGTTTACAGAAGAGTGTCAGAAAAAGTGCTAGACTCAAGTTTCAGACTCATGGGTTGAGATTTCTGTTCTTAAACATTTCCAGATTGGTTAAAAAAAAAAACAAAAGCTATCTAGGTGCTGGTTAAAAAAAAAAAAAATGAAATCAGTTGCTTAGTCATGTCCACCAGGCTCCTCTGTCCATGGAATTCTCCAGACAAGAATACTGGAGTGGGCTGCCATTTCCTCCTCCAGGGGATCTTCCAGACCCAGGGATAGAACCTGGGTGTCCCGCTTTATAGGCAGATTCTTTACTGTCTGAGCCACCAGGGAAGCCCCAGGTGCTGGTAAAGTCAGCTGTTCAAGGAGACTTTGCCCTCCTGCAACGGGCAAGAGGCACTGCATGTACTAGGCCAACCCAGAGCTCACTGCCTGAGGGTGGTCTACATGCTGGATGGTGGGCGCCAGTTGCTTGGCGGTTGAGGGAACTGTGACTGCCAAGGCCCATCTATCCCAGCAACCTGAAAATGCACTGATTTTGAAACGCAGGGCTCTCAGTGGTGACCTGGAATAGGTTATCATCTGATGATATCACAAAGCTTGTGCCCTTGGAAGTGAGCAGTTAGTGTCATCACTGACAGCAGGAAGGACCAGGAGCAGAGCCCACAGCCCCGGGGCACCCACCTTGCTTCCCAGCCCGATCCTACTCCCTCTCTGCTTCCCAGGGCCCCTCTTAGCTGCATCATGTCTGTCCACAACCGTAGGGCAGTGGCTGCGCTCAAACTGAAAGTGCCTGTGGATTCTCTTTTGGTCTCAGACTTACCACCTCTGATGCAGCTAACCATGGCCCTTGGGTGTCTACACAACGCAACAGTTACATCCACAAATGGAGGAGTCTTGACCTGCTCCCAGACATCAGGGCACCCAAGGAAGCAGCTACACTGACAAGAGACAGTGGTCCATGGCTGGGAAGGCTGAGAGGGCCCCAGACCCAACACAGCTTAGGGCAGCTGGGAGCTATAGTTCTCTTGTCAGTATCTAGCGCTATTGCTAGGTCAGGAACATCAAGAGGCAGAAGGGCTCTGGTTGCAGGAGCAGCTGTGATGTAGGGCTTCTGGAGGTGATGGACCCTACCTTGAGCTGCAACCAGGTGGGCAATCACTCAGAGAGAGAGGAGGGGAGTCCAGCACCCAGAGCTGCTTTAAGCACTGGCCAGCTGATCCTGAGATACACAGCAGCCCCAGAGGCAGGGACTGAAACAGTCAAAGGTCTGAGGATGCAGTGATGGGAGGCTGGTCTGCCAACTGGCTGTGAGTGATCAAGGAATCAAAGGGCCTGCCTGACATTCTCCTAGATTCCTCTTGCTGGTTTTCCTAGAGAAGTGTTAAGTGGGAAACATTCTGACCACAATGGAAAAGTAAACAAATAAGAAAAGCTTGTGTAACAGAGGAAACTGTCCTCGCAGGGACACTGGGCAGCTCCAAAGTCCTACCTGTGGGCTTCCTCCGAGCAGGTCATTTCCCTTCTTGTTTGAGGTTTTCTTTTCCTGTCAGTTCATAACTCCACTTAATCTATATTTTTATTCTTGGGACTTTAACCCTTTCTTTGTCTTATTATTTATTTCCATATTGATTCTCATAAGTTACTCTCTCAGCCTTTTTATCAAAGAATATATTTACTTTCTTCTGCAAATAATCTCAAGTATGAGCATTTGCAAATCTCACTGGGACAGAAGAAAACTGGATATTTCTTCATGGTGAGGTTGGGGCGAAGTATTCTGAACAGAGTATTGAATACTCCAGTGGTCATCTGTCCAACTTCTGGCTGCCTCCTGTGCCTGAGGAAACCGCTACTGGGGGTCATGATGGGAGGCTGGGTCCAGCGTCCTGCTCTGAAAGCTGAAAAGGCTGATGCCCATCTGTCCTCTCTGAGGCAGTCAGAGTGCAGTCATATGACTTACGAGTGCCCACTAGTTGCTCCTGCTTGAGATTTGGATGTGGAACAAGTGCTAGCCAGAAGAATTCTTTTTGTTCACAATGGGTGAAAGAGTGACTTCTGGTTGTGAGGACACCATGTGTGCCAAGGCTGACTTCCAGGACACTGCAACATGGCAGGGGCATCTTCCCTCCAGCCAGCCTGGCCCAACCTGGGGCTTTCTGGCCAGTTCACCTGGTCTGGATTGTGCCCAGGTGGGGCTGGTTGTCACTTTCCTCTTAATTCTGTGCATCCCTTCCACAAATCAGTTGTTACCGTTTAAAGACTCTCAATGGGTGCAAGTGTCAAGGGACCTATAGGACCAGGTGCTAGTTTAACACTGGCAAATTCTGTCCAAAATAAAGATGATAAAATTTTACAGTGACTAAGGTCCTTATCTAAGTCACGAGTGTGTGTGCTTAGTTGCTCAGTCTTGTCTGACTCTTTGCGACCCCATGGACTGTAGCCCACCAGACTTCTCTGTCCATGGGGATTCTCCAGGCAAGAATACTGGGGCAGGGGTGGGGGGTTGCCATGCCCTCCTCCAAGGGATCTCCCCAACTCAGGATTGAACCCAGGTCTCCTGCATTGCAGGAGGATTATTTACCAGTTGAGCTACCAAGGAAGCCCAAGAATACTGGGGTGGGTAGCCTATCCCTTCTCTAGGGGATCTTCCCAACCCAGGAATTGAACCGGGGTCTCTTGCATTACAGGTGAATTCTTTACCAGCTGAGCTACCAGGGAAACCCTATCTAAGTCATACAGCTAACTAGTTATTATATAATAATTGAATTTAATAATATCATAGCTATGGGAAAATTATCATACCATAAATAAAATATCATAATCATATCATAATATCATGTCAACATAATTAATATTACTGATTGATTATAGGATCATCAAACAGAGAAGAATTCATAAAGTGTTTAGTTTGTAAGCCCTTTAGAGGGCAGTATTTCTTTCTGATGTCTTCTTGTATCTTCCATTTCTGTGTCCTTGGCACTAGATACCTATTGTTGGTAAAACAGATGGATGATAAGGAGTTGCTGTATACAGTGCAAATGAACATAAGTAAACAAGAAACCTGAATTTTTCAATAAGACATTATTATGATGAATGGTTCCCCTTCCTTTTTGTTCTTTATTCATCCAAACCAAAAAGACCTCCTTCCTCTCTTTCTTCAAATGTATTTAATGAGTACCTGCCACGTAGTCAATACCATTCTAAGCTCTGAGTAAAGCAAATGGGCAGCTCAGAAAGGACCCATTTCCATGCTAATGAAAGGTGAATAATGGGATGAAGATGATAACAAATGAAAATAATTTCAGATAAGGGTAAGTACTATGAATAAAATCGTGGTTTGAAGTGTTATCTTTAGAGAAGAGGGGGCTACTGTGGATTGAAATGGCTGTAAAGGGTGCTCTGAACTAATGGGTCAGAGTTTCAGGCAGAAGGAACACTTATGCAAAGGCCCCAAGGTTCAAAATGAGGCTGGCATATCTGGAGAACAACAAGAACAGAAAAACAAAACAAAAAGAGTGTGCTACCAAGGGAGAGACAGAGAGAAGTAAGAGAGAAGGTGCCAGAGGGGGACAGGGGCCAGTTATGGAGAGGCCTGGAGGCGGTGGGAGCTGCGGAGAATTTTGACTCCCAACAGTGGAATGGCATTTCCTGGTTTGCAGCAAACACATACACACATACACATGCATTCAACACACACACACACACACACACGAGTTAAATAGATCATTTTGGCTGCTGCATGAAGAACAGACACGGCAGACCTCCATTTGGAGAGCACCATCTCCAGGTGGGCATTCTTGGGGGCTTTGGCAAGGGGGTGGGCAGGAGTAGGGCACAGGGAAGTGCTTCCACAACACTGTCAGCCCCCAAGGGCTTTGAAGGCAGCCACTGAGTGTTTGGAAATGTATACTTGACAGGCAACACCTTTCCTGGAGGATAAGACTGCATTCAAAGAGCTCAAAATATTTGGTTTGCATGATTAATGTGAATAGGTAGACTGGACAATTCAGCCCCTAAATTGTGTGCCAAGGCTGACTTCCAGGACACTGCAACATGGCAGGGGCATCTTCCCTCCAGCCAGCCTGGCCCAACCTGGGGCTTTCTGGCCAGTTCACCTGGTCTGGATTGTGCCCAGGTGGGGCTGGTTGTCACTTTCCTCTTAATTCTGTGCATCCCTTCCACAAATCAGTTGTTACCGTTTAAAGACTCTCAATGGGTGCAAGTGTCAAGGGACCTATAGGACCAGGTGCTAGTTTAACACTGGCAAATTCTGTCCAAAATAAAGATGATAAAATTTTACAGTGACTAAGGTCCTTATCTAAGTCACGAGTGTGTGTGCTTAGTTGCTCAGTCTTGTCTGACTCTTTGCGACCCCATGGACTGTAGCCCACCAGACTTCTCTGTCCATGGGGATTCTCCAGGCAAGAATACTGGGGCAGGGGTGGGGGGTTGCCATGCCCTCCTCCAAGGGATCTCCCCAACTCAGGATTGAACCCAGGTCTCCTGCATTGCAGGAGGATTATTTACCAGTTGAGCTACCAAGGAAGCCCAAGAATACTGGGGTGGGTAGCCTATCCCTTCTCTAGGGGATCTTCCCAACCCAGGAATTGAACCGGGGTCTCTTGCATTACAGGTGAATTCTTTACCAGCTGAGCTACCAGGGAAACCCTATCTAAGTCATACAGCTAACTAGTTATTATATAATAATTGAATTTAATAATATCATAGCTATGGGAAAATTATCATACCATAAATAAAATATCATAATCATATCATAATATCATGTCAACATAATTAATATTACTGATTGATTATAGGATCATCAAACAGAGAAGAATTCATAAAGTGTTTAGTTTGTAAGCCCTTTAGAGGGCAGTATTTCTTTCTGATGTCTTCTTGTATCTTCCATTTCTGTGTCCTTGGCACTAGATACCTATTGTTGGTAAAACAGATGGATGATAAGGAGTTGCTGTATACAGTGCAAATGAACATAAGTAAACACAGAAACCTGAATTTTTCAATAAGACATTATTATGATGAATGGTTCCCCTTCCTTTTTGTTCTTTATTCATCCAAACCAAAAAGACCTCCTTCCTCTCTTTCTTCAAATGTATTTAATGAGTACCTGCCACGTAGTCAATACCATTCTAAGCTCTGAGTAAAGCAAATGGGCAGCTCAGAAAGGACCCATTTCCATGCTAATGAAAGGTGAATAATGGGATGAAGATGATAACAAATGAAAATAATTTCAGATAAGGGTAAGTACTATGAATAAAATCGTGGTTTGAAGTGTTATCTTTAGAGAAGAGGGGGCTACTGTGGATTGAAATGGCTGTAAAGGGTGCTCTGAACTAATGGGTCAGAGTTTCAGGCAGAAGGAACACTTATGCAAAGGCCCCAAGGTTCAAAATGAGGCTGGCATATCTGGAGAACAACAAGAACAGAAAAACAAAACAAAAAGAGTGTGCTACCAAGGGAGAGACAGAGAGAAGTAAGAGAGAAGGTGCCAGAGGGGGACAGGGGCCAGTTATGGAGAGGCCTGGAGGCGGTGGGAGCTGCGGAGAATTTTGACTCCCAACAGTGGAATGGCATTTCCTGGTTTGCAGCAAACACATACACACATACACATGCATTCAACACACACACACACACACACACACACACACACGAGTTAAATAGATCATTTTGGCTGCTGCATGAAGAACAGACACGGCAGACCTCCATTTGGAGAGCACCATCTCCAGGTGGGCATTCTTGGGGGCTTTGGCAAGGGGGTGGGCAGGAGTAGGGCACAGGGAAGTGCTTCCACAACACTGTCAGCCCCCAAGGGCTTTGAAGGCAGCCACTGAGTGTTTGGAAATGTATACTTGACAGGCAACACCTTTCCTGGAGGATAAGACTGCATTCAAAGAGCTCAAAATATTTGGTTTGCATGATTAATGTGAATAGGTAGACTGGACAATTCAGCCCCTAAATGGATTATTGGGTCAGAGCTTCACAGCTGTTCTCCCACAGGAGAGAGCTGGGTTGTGCCATTGTGCCCATCTCTGAGCTCAGTGACACCACACTGGCAGCCTGGAATCAGCCATGGTGGGAGCAATTACACCAGGGACATGGGCAACGCCACTACCATGGCACTCCTGGTTCAGCCAAACTGGTCGTTAAACATTAGTGCCCTACTAGAAGGTCTCTTCCTAATAGAGATGGAGGAAGCCTTACAGATAGTGTAAATTAAACCACTAATTCCAAAGTCACAAACCAGAAGATCAACAAAAATCCTGAAAATACTTTTTGGACAACCCAATATATCAACTTCAGGAGATGTCACCAACTGAATTCTTAGTTTACAGGGTTCATAGAGGTGCCATTTTTTTTCATTACTGACTTTTCTTTTTTGATTTTAAAGAACCAGATGATCTTAATCTAAACATACTTCTCATTGTCATGATTGAGGAGAGTAATATCCAAAGTACATATACAAATACAGAACAACAAAGATTCAGGAAAAAAGCTTAATCTATGACTGCTATAAACTAAAAATTCAGTTGGTGACATCTCCTTAAGTCAAGAGACTTTTAAGGTCAGGGATTTCTTTGATATGTTGGGTTGGTTAAAAAGTCTGTACGAAGTTACAGAAAAATGCTGAATAACAAGTAGTGACATAAGCAGTAAAATGTAGATCAAAGCACCTTTTTCTGATATTTTGACAGGGCTCTCTGGAAACTTTGCTCAAATATCATCATTCATTTCCACCGTACATGATTTAATATGAAGTGAATTAAGAATAATACATTTATTTTAAAAAATAATAGTCAATTTATAAGTAGAGCTCAGGGAAGTTTTATGGAGACACAAACATAACATGTCTATACAGAAAACCTAGAGAAAAAACATTCCCAGAAATTCTTTCATACCAGAGTCAAAGGCAACATATTAAAAAATGAAATAAAAATCTGTTTTAGTAACTCCATCTGTTACTGTTTGAACTTCACTGCCTTTCATACCTCATATACATGTATCCCATATATGTATGTGTATATGTATATATACACATGGGCTTCCCCCGCAGCTCAGTGGTAAAGAAGCCACCTGCAATGTAGAAGATGTGGGTTTGATCCCTAGGTCAGGAAGATCCCCTGAAGGAGGGTACAGCAACCCACTCTAGTATTTCCCCTGGAGAACCCCTTGGACAGAGGAGCCTAGTGGGGTACAGTCCATGGGGGCAAAAAGAGTCAGACACAAGTGAAGTGACTGAGCACCACATGTGTATATACACAGCACATATAGATTTGTCTGAAACAAACAAAAAAATGAGTAAATCTTTGAAAAGACCACTTAAATTCCTCCTCTGGGAAAAAAAAAAGAATGTCCTCCCCCCCCCCCCCCCCCC